>LIAE01006431.1:105643-129639 GCA_002287525.1 Diploscapter pachys | reverse complement strand
GTTGTGAAATTTGAAGCGACAGACGAATTTTGATGATTTTGAGGAGGCATCGGCAAAAACTTGCTTTTTGTCAAAATTGCTAGATCAGTCACGTTATATTTTGGCGAAGATAGTAAATGACGAAGAATCCCCAAAATAATTAAATATGTCAACAGTAACATCTAAAAAGTTCTATATTTATGTTTGCCAAACCAATTATATAGTTAGTAAACAATCTAATTTTGAACCTTTTCTCTTATACCTTCGACGAAAACAATCCTAACTTTGCTATCTGGTGATTTATGGAAACCGAAAGAAGTTTCTACTGACCAAAACAAAACCGGACCCAAACCTAATGGGCTTATAATTTGGCACCTGGACTAAAGCCGGTCAACCGATTTCATAAATCCTCCTCGCAGATTAACTTTAACTTCGGATTAAACCAAAATGATCAAAAGGTGCATCACAAGTGCAATTTTCAAATGAGGCGCCAAGTTTTCATTCGGTTTTTGTTCTCAACGAAGTAAAATAGTATGTATTCTACGCAATCATATAGGAAGTGCTGCACATAAAATATGGTCTTCACTCTATGCTTTATCATCCGATGATAAATCTTGTATTTTGACGTTTCTTAGATTCTGCTTCAAGTTTATCTGTTCTCTTTATTCCATTCATGGCTGCCTTATTTGTACCACAAGAAGAACGATTTTCTCGTTTTTTTCTTGCCTCTATTCAAACTCTTCAAGCTTTCTCTTTTCAACGTCGAAATAGCATCGTATTTGAAGACGACAAAAGAAATCACGCTTGAGGCGTTTTCGAGTGAAAACATGCAAATATCGAGACCATCTTCGTGATTTTCTGACTCACTGATAAGAAATGGATCTCAATGATAAAATGATAATGATTCGTAATGATAACTTCTGATCTATTTCTTTCAATTCAAAAGGCGAATTCCATTCCAAAAAGTGGAGTGACCTTTAGAAGAAAGAAGAATTCATTGCAAGATCTAAACGGAACAAGAGACCTTTTGAAAAATCCTATCTCTAAAATGATAAGCGCCCAATTGGTTAAACTCCCACACCGGAAATTGATTTTCGTTTTTTTCTGATTTTTCTCTCTTTAAAATCAATGATAAAAGCATAGACGGCAAAACTCATATTTTATATAGCCCCGAGTATTGGAACATAACTTTTCTCATGATATGACAAAGTATAAAGGAAAAAATCGTATTTTATACGGCATTTCATATTTGAGTTAAAAACGCAAGGTTTTCACATGAAATCCACATTGCCTTCGGATCTTATCGTTTCATCACTTTTATCACGTCTTGGATGTCTTCATCGCGTCACCTATTAGCTGGGTTGGGAAAGAAAAAACAAGGCCTATTTTCCATTCATGAGATTAGCGAACAAAACCTAGGCGCGAGGAAAGACCGCTCAATTATTCTCTCCACATTTATTGCAGAAAAATGTCTCCAAAGTAGTTGAAGCGTTCATGATGATGGGATATGATAAGGATTGGGAATGAAGGCAAAAAGTATTCTCTTGTCAAGAATAAGTTATTTTCCTCGATAATGTGGAAAAACAGAGAAAAGTACAAATAAATGAGTTTGATGTTGAAGATATAGTATACTGCACCCTTGCGAGTTGAATTTTCGAGAAACGACGAGAAAAAGCGTTTTGAAAAAGAAAAGTATTTATATTGACACTTGCTGAATTTACAAAAGGAAGTCAAGGCGTTTTTAATATTTTTACTAATTTTTGATGTAGTAATTCATTTAATACTTACGATTAAAACGGCTTTATCGTGATCCGCTACGAAATGTCCGCATTTTTGGAAGAACCAATTCAAAAAGCGGACGAAAATCGGCGGTCGGATTTCGTGGCGGTCAATTTGAGTTGAAGTCATCGGGGTTTTTCAATAAACTTATGCACTCTTTCCAGGTCCTTTCAAGTTTAAAAAAGTGGAAAAAATCCTAAAATTTAAATTTAAACAAGAAATGTTTAAAAAATTGAAAACAGGAAATTTTCGAACTGTTCTTTGCAAAGAATAATTTCATTCTCTATGCAAAGTAAGGAGAGAGGAAAATTGCGTCTTTCTCCCCGTCTTTCTTCAACAAAATGGGCGTGGCCGGCGCCAAGAAGACGGAAAATGTCGAATAGCCGGTGGCTAGAGTCTGCCTGTCTTTCACCATTATGAAATATCAGAAACGCAGAGCGAGTTTAGAGGAAATGACTGGAATCTTGCACGAAAAATGACTGATAAATACGAATATCAACTTTTCAGGATTCAAATCGGTAAAAACTGGATTTTTATGTCTAACTTAGAAAATTTACAAGTTTGTAAGATTTTGTCCAGCAGAAAACTTGCTACAGAGAATTTATGTTGAACAGACTTAAGATGTTCGCTAATGTTATTTGAATTTGATACTTTTTCTAGTACCTTCTGAAAGCTAAATATGAAGATCAACTTCATTTCTCACCATCCATCACTGATAGTTTGATAGATTGCCTTTTCATTGGTTTCAATCTTTGAATTTCGCTCCTAAAACCGAGTTTATTCCGTGTCAAGAACCTTGAAATTTTCAAATATCAAATTAAAGAATAAAATAAGATAAAATCAGCAATCTATACCCGAATAACAGTGCCAAATTTAAAAATAGCATTTCAAATATACCCTATCACCTAGCCTATTTACCCATTCTATTTTTGCCTGTTTTCTCGTTTTTTGATTTTGTTTTTGCCCTCGACTTTGGGAATATCCCCGGAATTTTGCGGACTTTCTTTCTTCTTGTCGAACTTCGCCTTCGCTCCTCCGCTTCCATTGTCGTGTCTCATGGTTCTGTCAACGACTGCGCCCTTTCTGCAAGTTTTCCTAATTAAACTTTTATTTGGAAAGCACACTTAATTTATCGACGAAAAATTCGTAGAGTCCACCTATTCACTCAATTTTAAGAAAAATATTAGTGAAGAAGAAAAGGGAGTGAACGTTTCAAGAATCCGATTTTCAATTATTATCATAAGATTTTCAACAAAATAGGCTAATGATAAAGAATAGGCCTCAAAAACGTTGGAATAGTTTTAATTCGATTTTAACAGGTGGCTTCTAGTACCTAGCGAGTTCGTCAGCGCCCTCGTTTCCCTCAATACCCGCGTGGCCGGCGACGTACTCGAACTTCACCTGAATTTTTAATAAAAAATGCAAATTTTTACAAAAAAATCTTACATTGACTTCATCGAAAAGGGCGTCGATCCTTTTCAGCAGATCCTGATTTTTCGCTGGCTGGCCGTCCGATTTGCACCAGTTGTTTCTAAAAAAACTTCATCTCATCCCGTTTTCAACCCTTATGCTTCAACGTTATAATGAGTAAGGATAGGTTTACTCTAGTATGTTTAACCATAGGGAAATGTTAGAGACGGAGAATTGGTTTACTTTTTCCAGGAGACGATCCAATTGTCCATAGACTGAATGAGAAGCTGCGAGTCAGTTCTGATGATCATTTTCTCGATGTCGAGGCCTTTGGCCTGAAAATTCTCATTCGAGCAGAGTTACGGTAATTCTTCCTCTCCTAGTTTTCTCAATAGAGCGTATTTCCGTACCTGCTCGATAGCCTGAGCGACAGCCTCCAACTCACCGCGATTGTTAGTTGCCTCGCCCGCGACGTTGCCCCACAGGTTGTTCGCGTGGTCTTTGCCCCAAAAGACGCCCCAACCGGCCTAAAATTTGAAAAAAGTGAGCATTATTTGAACATTTAAAAACAACACGATTTTTGAAAAGTAATAAAAATAATGCAATTTTTTGAAATTTTTATTTTTCTAGGATAAAAAAATTACCGACGCCCCACTCCTGCCATTCTTCGAGCACGCACCATCTGTGTAAACGATTTGGGCGTCCGTCCAATAGGCGTCGTCGCTAAAATAAAAAATATTTGAATATTTTCTTCCGGATAGTAAATTGAGAAATTTAGCAATTCCAGAGCAATTTAAATTTTTTTCAGAAAAAATTCTCACAAATGCTGGTTTCTCTGGGGAACTCCGAAGGTGGCGTGGAGGAGCCTTTTCTGATTCTTGTTCCCATGTTTAGCCTCTGTCAGCAAAGTTCCCGAAGTCGACGCCGTCGCCTCGTTAGAAATCGTTGAATTCACCGCCCAAGGCCGGTAGTACTTGCCTGAAAAATTTCCCTTATTTTCAAAAAAGTCGATTTTCTAAATTCTATCTTTCGCACCATTTGTATTTTTGTTCGCTGCGATGAACGCTAGGGCCTCTTGCTCTGTCGCGAATTTTTTGAATCTAAATAAAATGCCAATCTCTTTCAAAATTTCTTAAAAATAGCTGTTTTCTTAAAAAAAATGTCAATTTTCTGGAAAAAAGTAAAATCTTCTATGAAATGTTGTATGTTATGCCAATTTCTCGACTCACTTAGCACTATTGAATCCCTGCACCTGTTTCTGGCACTCGGGCCAAGTGCGATAGACGCCAGGCGTGCGACCAACTGCCACCGCATAGTAACTCGGTCCGCCCATAGAAGAAATGCCGAATCCTCCTGAAACTCGAATATTTCAAATCCAGCCTTCGTCCATCTATGGCAAATGGGTCTCAAACTATTCTCCCCCTCCCATCAAGAGCTATCGAATGAGCCCAAAAACGTGCGAAATTGATAAGAAAATCGATAAAAGTCGCGACAAAACGAAAAATACTCGATAAAAAGCGAAAATTTTTCAGCACTCTTCCTCCTCTTTTCAAGAAATTCACTACGGGTCCGTTCATACTTAGTTGCAATGCAACTTGCAATTTACAACTCGCTTGAAATAGCATGGAGAATCAAGAGAGCACAAAAACGGTGCAATCGCGTTCTCTTCACTTCCCATGCTATTTCAAGCGAGTTGCAAATTGCAACTAAGTATGAACGGACCCTACCCGATTAATGCAGAATGCACTTTTTCACCCTGACTTTACCCCTCCTCTTCCTTTAGGCCGATAAAAGTAACATCCTACTATCCGTACAACGACTGCGAATCTGGGTGTTTTTCGGCCTTACCAACCAAAACCAATCAATAAATCGATAAATCTGTGGAATTTGAACAAAAAATTCCTAAAAAGTTATTGGAAACAACAAAATCCTCCCTCCTTTTCTTCCCTTTCATTCGCCCTCACTTCGATTGAATTTTGAACTACGCGCCTAAACGCCGAGTACGCTGTAAACATTCGCAGTCGTTGTACGGATAGTGGGACGTCTCTTGTTGATGCAAATTTGCTTGGTGTCAAAAATGGTCACTTTTGCAGACCGTCAACCTGGGTGCAACATCGCTGACGTCTTCAGAGGATTCTGAAGCGGTGACAACGTCAGCCGGCAACGGCACGGCGGGGCTCGACCTTCAAATTTTGCCACCCTCCACACAAATGGATGTGACATCGACTGTGAGGTGCATTTTTTGTTTTTAAGGTTTTCTCATACTTTTTTACATACATTTTAATTATTTTTCAGTTCGAAACATAATTTTTTACAAATTTCTACGGAAGGGAATTTTATTTAGCTCGATGGATAATGTTGCTTTCTTGGAATGTTGAATGATTTGAGAATTTTCGTTGAAAAAAACATTTTTCCATTTTTTTCATTGTAATCACAAGTTCTTAGGCGACGTGATGGCGGCACGAAATTCATGGTCGACCTTCTGATTGGCGGCACCTCAGCTTCGCTCTCAAAGACGGTTGTCGCCCCCTTGGAACGAATCAAACTTTTGCTACAAGTGGGAAATGTTCTAATTTTTTTTTTTTAAATAAAAGTATCCTAATTTTTTTAAAGTCACATTCATACTTTTTTCGATTTTTTATCCTTCTCTAGTAAAAATAAGGAACATTTAGGTCCAAAACTCGCACCGAGAATTGTTGGCGCAAAAGCCGTACAACGGAATTTTGGACGCGGCCCTTCGAGTGTCCAAGGAGCAGGGCGTCTCGTCGTTTTGGCGGGGTAATTTCACAAATGTCGTCCGCTACTTTCCCACTCAGGTAGGTTTGGGGATTATTTGGAAACTTTTCTGGGAACTTTTTCGGAAACTTTAGGGATAATTTGAGAATATTCGGAAATATTTTTAGAAAACTTTGAGAACTTTCTTGGAACCTGTTCGAGAGTATTTGGGAGCTTTTTGAAATGATTGGAGTTTTTTTAAAATAGTTTTTAAGAAACAAAAATTTTGAATTTCAGGCCCTCAACTTCGCATTCAACGATTTCTACAAGTCGATTTTTCTGAAGAACGTCAGTCGGGATACGGTAACGTTCAAATTTAAGACGCAAAAATTTCATCTTCTATTTTTCATTTTCTTGCAAATTCCAGAGATTAATATAGCTTTTCTCGGAAAATTCATAATGACATCCCATTTTTCTCTCTCTCTCTTTCTGAAGATTTAGATATTACTATATGGCTATTCAAAAACTCCATTTTCTACCATTTTTAAAGAATAAGCATTATTTTATCATTTTATTTAGTCGTTCTGGAAATACACCGGTCTGTCACTGTTTTCGGGTGGCTTGGCTGGGTCGACCTCTCTTTGTTTCGTTTATCCGCTGGATTTCGTCAGGACGAGGTTATCGGTCGACATCGGCAAGAGCAAAGAGTCCAGGGCTTATACGGTTCGAATTTTTATTTTCATTTAAAAGATGACCCTATCGGTATTTTTTATTCTTAACAAATGAGGCTTAGCTCAAGGGAATGCAAACAGACGAGATTAAGGCCAGATTGTTCGAGCGTATCACCCTTTTGAGCCAAAATATTCATTGCCAAAGCCTTGTTGCGTACCCCCTATGCATCTCCTTTCAATTCAAAAAGTTGGCTTTGCGTACCTCCTCCCCTATAATTTTCGTTCTGACTGAAACTCTGAAGAAATATGAACTAGATAGGCTAGGAATATCATAATTAGTGAGATTTCTGCATTACAGAAGTTACGAATGATTATCTTTTATGTTTTTTTTTAAATTTCTTTTTAGTTTTTTTATTCCAATCAGTCTTAAAAGTACAAATTTATGAAGAAAAAACAGCCGGAAATTTTTAAGTTATTTTTTAATTTTATTATTTTTCTTATTTCAGGGAATAGTGGATTGCCTCGTGAAAACGGTGAAAAACGAAGGGTTCACCGGCATATACAAAGGGTTTCCGATTTCGATTCAGGTGATTTTAAAATTTTAAAAATATTTTTCAGGATTATAGTTTCCAGACCTACTTCATTTACCGTGCGGTGTACTTCGGGTTGTATGACACGATTCGGCATTTTCTCGTCAAGGATCGAAGAGACATGCCTTTCTATGGGTCTTTCGCCATTGCTCAGGTTTTCGTTTATTTATTTTTGTAAAAGTTTCTTATTTTTATTTCATCTAACTCAATAATAAAAAAAATCTTGCTAATGTTTGATGAGGTTTATATTGAGCCTTTTTATTTTTAAATTTATCCTTCCAGTTCGTCTCGATCATTTCCGGCTACATAACCTATCCCTGGGACACAGTTAGGAGGCGAATGATGATAAAAGACACCCTCACTACGGGACGAGCTATTCAGGCATTCAATTTTTTACTATAACATTTTTTAGAATGAAAAATTGTCCAGAAGAAAATATACTTAAAAATATTTATTCTTGAGGATATGTTTCGATTTTTCAAATTTATTTTCCTGACTACGGAACAGGCTTTGCAAATATTGAAAATTTTATCAGTGTTTCTCGTGAATTTGTTTCAAGAAAACTTGTTTCAAGATCCTTACTGGAAAATATTTTATTCTTCCAGGTCGCCAAGACGATCATCAAAAATGAAGGCATCAAAGTCCTGTACAAAGGAGCGGTCGCTAACATTCTCAGGTAATTAAGTTAATTAATTAGGCCAATTAACTCTAATTATGCTAATTATATTCAGAACGAGCGGTGGCGCATTGGTAATGGCCTTGTACGAAGAAATTCAAAAGCATCTCTGAACTACAACTCGCGATTCGATTTTTGGAGCGTGTATGAAAATCATTTTTACTAGAATTCAGGCTAGACTTTTACTTGAAAATAACCATTACTGACTATTTTTTATTTGAAACGATTTCCCCTTTTAAGTTTTGATGAAAAAGGAAAAGGATGAGAGGTTTTTAATACACGTGATCTAAAATAGCGAATAGATAAAACTAGAGGATTTTTGAAAACCTCGTGCCATTTCCTATTTCATAGTTCTATAGTGATAAAGTAGATTTATCATAGGTTTCTATCAGACTAGATTTAGATGTTGTGTCTATATCCTCTAATGGTTAAGAATCGAGGCTCTGTCCAAATATTCTTTTGAAAAGCACTCGTTATTTCGCACAGCAATTGCACAGAATCATGACTCGAATGTAGATAATTAGGGTAATTAACTCGCTATTTAATTAGACAATTAGAGATAATTAGTCGTTTTGTTGATTTTCATTGGTCTCGGTTACTCAGACTCAAAAACTCCGAATCTCTGTTTTACTATTTTTGCCATTTGACTTTTTATTCGTTGAAATTCCACGGACTTTCAAAGTGCCTTCAATAATAAATCATATCAAACTGGATTTAAAAAAAATATATATTTTCTAAGTAGTGTTTGTAACACTGATATCTGTGATAGTTTTAGAAAATTTTAAATTTTATCATTTTTAGATTTTGAGGCAGTTAAAACACCAATGAAGATACAGAGCTATCGGAATTTCAAAAGGAAGAAAATCTAGATGAAATGGTAAGAAATTTACAAGTTCTAAAAATAGAAAAAGATAAAATTCAGAATTAATACAAACAAAAATTTGCAGATCCAAAATGCCAGAAAACTCGCATGGATCGTTTTCGGACTAACATTTTTTGCTACCATATCTTCTCAGCACCAGAAAATCCCGTACCGAACTAGGAATCCATTTCTCCTGACCCCTGGCGAAAGACGTCTATCTTCATTTTCTCAGGTACGGTATTGTTATCTTTTTAAAAATACGTGATTTCAAAATTTTTTAACTTTTCTTAGGAGAATTTAAAAATGTAGGAAATTTAAATTGAATTTTCCTTTAATTTCATAAAGAAAAGGTTAAAATTTTCTTTAAAAGGATAAAATCAAAATTTCTGATTGACTAAAATTTGCAGGAAGAAATGTTGGATGCAAGGAACGAAGCCAGGGAGATGTTTTATTTCGGCTACGAGAACTACATGAGCCACGCTTTTCCTCTGGACGAATTGGACCCGATTCACTGCACGGGACGGGGACCGGACTATAAAAATCCGTAAGATTTTTCATCATTCATTTTTTTTTAATTTAAAGCAGGCTTTCAGCCAAAACGAAGAATTCTAGGAGAGGGGGTACGAAAATCTAAATTTTCTATAAAAAAAACTTGAATGCATAAGGGGGCACGGAACATGGTTTTTGCGAAAATTTTTGGCTTAAGCGCTGCTTAGGTCTGACTTAAAGAAAAAATGTGTATCTGACCTCAAAAATGGGAAGACATTGAAATTTCTCACCAAACACGGCCCGGAGTGAGTTATGAATCTTCGCCTATGTGTGAGGGTCCAGTTTTTAATATTTCGAAAAAAATCACATGCCAAACATTCTCCTCATATTGTTCTTTAGTTATATCTTCAATTTTAAGGGCAAATATCAATATCAATGACGTTTTGGGCGACTATTCTTTGACATTGTTGGACTCTCTGGATTCGCTCGTGGTTTTCGGTAATTATTCTGATTTTATTCGTAATTTCGAATAATCACATCTTTTTTAATTCTAATTGCAGCGTTTTTTTCAGGTGATTCCGAAGAATTCAAAAGGGCCGTGAAATTGGCTATTCGTACCGTAAATTTCGACAAAAACACGACGGTTCAGGTTTTCGAAGCCACTATTCGGTAAATTAAAAAAATAAATAGATATATCAAAATGTTTGGTCATACAAAAGATGTGCATTGATAATTCGAGTATGATCATCTTCATCCTTTTTCTAGTTAAACATATTTCAAAATAGCATTGAATTTATAGAATACTAGTTCGTGAAATTCATAAAAATTATTATATGCTTGATGGTGGGATAAGATAAAGAAGAATAAGATTAAAACTTATGTAATAAAAACATAATATTTTCAGAGTAATCGGCAGCCTTCTCTCAGCTCATCTAATCGTGTCGGATAAATCTCGGACTCTCGGCGATTTTTACATGGAAGACTATAACGGGGAATTGCTTTCCATGGCTCACGAACTGGCTTCCAGACTTATGCCCGCTTTCGATGGGTCTAGGACAGGTTGTGGGCATTTTTTCTTTAATTATTTTTCATTCTTATTTTTGGCTCTTATCAAATCCTACCTAGATAAAGATTGGCTGTAGGTACTTGGTTACCGAAGAAAATAATGAGTATTTTTTACCAAAGGCGAGATAATGTGGGAAAAGATGAAGGGGGAGAAATAGCGTTTGGTAACGAAGTATTCATTATTTTCTTTAGTAACAAAGTACTCACTCGTGGTAACAAAGTACCTACAGCCATAAAGATTTATTCATTTGTAAACTAAACCGATTTTTGTTAAAGATCCAACTATCGAAGTGAGAAAGGTTTACAGTTGGCCTTTCTTCTTTCAACTTTTTTAATACTACATTTCATACTTTGATATATATTTTTTCATTTTCAGGAATTCCCTATACCCGCGTCAACCTTCGATTCGGAATACTCCCAGATACGATCAACGAAACGTGCACTGCGGGAGCTGGAAGTTTGCTGCTCGAATTTGGTGGGCATTATTTTATTTAGAAAGATATGATTTTCAAGAAGAATTTTTCTATCCATTAAAATTATTTTTTCACGAAGATGGATTGATTTTTCTTGAAAATTTGTTTTGAATCTCTAGGAATTCTCTCTCGCCTTTTAAAGGACCACACCTATGAGCACGCTGCACGACGAATCAACGAAAAGTTGTGGCAACTTAGGGACCCCATTACGGGATTGTTAGGTAAAAGCTTGTCTATTTTGGGAAAAACTACAAAATTTCTATCTTTTCAATCGTTGTGAATCTTGAAATTTCAATAAATCTCGACAAGTGCAATCTCATCTTCAGCCATTCACAAACTTTCGAAAATTAAGAAAAAAACAATCATTTTATAAAACTCCAGGAAACCTGCTAAACATCCAAACCGGCAAGTGGGTTGGTCATCTGTCTGGCTTAGGGGCGGGCCTCGACTCGTTCTTCGAATATCTTTTGAAGGCCTACATCATGTTCGGCGAGAAACGCGATCTCCAACTCTTCAACGAAGCCTACGCTTCCATTCTCGACAATATGAGGCGGGGACGGTAAAAATTCGAATTTTGCAAAATTTCGTGAAAGGTAATACCGGAAAGTGCGAACTATTGATTTTTTTTAATTTGAAGAAAAGATGCATTAGCAAAAAATGTTAAACCTAAAAAATCGCTTTTTAAAATTATGTTACAATTAGATCCTCCTGTTCTTTGGAAGACGGCGAACCGCCGTTGTTCGTGAATGTTGACGCGAGAGACGGGAGTACAACCAATACTTGGATTGATTCATTGCAGGTTTATTTTTTAATTCTACTTTTTAGTTTAATTTAATTTCTTTATTTCAGGCAAGTTTCGCTGGAGTTCTCTTACTTGCTGGGGACGTTGATGAAGCTGTTTGCCAGCACGCGGTTTACTACGCGATCTGGAAGAAGTATGGTGTTTTACCGGAGCGATTCAATTGGCATTTGAAGTGAGTGCTATTCTCAACTACCTGTTGTCTCCACCCTCGTTTTCTGCAAAAAAAAAGAATAGAAAAAGGATAGAAATAACAAGAAGCCTAATTTTCTTCGAAGACTTGAAAGTCCGTCTCAATGATAACTTTTTCGAATAAAAATTATGACATTCTGAGCTACGCGATTTTCGAATTCTTTTGTTTATTATTGTGGTTTATTTTTCAGAAGTCCCGACGTCTCGTTTTACCCACTGCGGCCTGAATTTGTCGAGTCGACCTATCTTCTGTACGTTGCCACGAAGAACCCCTTCTATCTCCACGTTGGCAGAGAAATTTTGGATTCTCTCAATAGCAATACAAGGGCAAGAATTACAGAACTTACTTTTAGAAAATTAGAACATTTTTTATTTGTTTTTATAATTAGAAGTTTGCTTGTTATGGACAGCAAAATGATGCTTCAAATCATCAAATTTTCAATAGTTCCCAGAAAAGTTTTTTTTCATAGGTGAAATGATGAAAGTTACTCTTAAAGATTTATTATTTCTTCATTCTAAATCTAATGATAAAAATACTAATTTTTTATTGTTGTTTTTGATGAATTCCCTGAAACCCACCCAATTTTCAGGTGAAATGCGGTTTTGCTACCGTGCACGATGTCAGGGACTACAGTCTTGAGGACAGAATGGAGAGTTTCTTTCTCGCTGAAACGATGAAATACCTCTACCTCGTAAGTTAATTACTCCAATTATCTCGGTCTAATTACCCTAATTAAGTTATTCGACGAGAAAAACCCTGTCAACGTGCACCAAGAGAGGCTGCTTTTTTCGACCGAAGGACACATTTTCCCTATCGACAGAAGGTTCAGGGATGTTGGGGTTTGTAAAAAATATACGAAATCGTATCTTAACTTCAAATTTCCGTTTTCAGCCGGACTTTCATTTCAAGACGCCGAAAAAGCAGGTGGTCAGAAAGCAAATCGTCAATCAGAGCCCACTTACGATAATTCTTGGAAGGAATGAAGGCAGGGTTTTTAAAAATTCAAATTAAAAATTAATGAAATTAGCATAACATTCAAAACAATTCCTGTATATTTTTATGTCAAGCATTTTTAATGAAAATTTTGACAAGTTTAAAATAAAAGAAAATACTTTATTTCAATTTTTACAAATGATTTCAGAAGACACCTCGTTGTTAGTCGCTAAATCGATTTACAGTCGAAATCGGGAGTTTTCAAACGTTTCTTGTGAAACGAGTAGGCAATTTCAGGCAAGAGATTCAAATTTTGTATCCTTAAATTTGTTAGATTTTATTCTTTTTTAATTTATATCTTTTAAGTTTAATTGTTCAAAATTTTAAGGCCGGTATGCCGCCTCTCAGAGACACTCAAATGAGAGTCTTATTCGAAGCTATTGGATTAAGCCCTGAATTATGGGACTAAAATTCAAAAATCTTCTCTGAAAACTTGTCCATAGATTTAAAAAAAATTATTTACGCTAGATTTTTGGGGACTTTTGTGATTCTATTGGCTAGAGTTAGTAAATTTCGAATTGTTTTTTTCGGGTGAAAAATTCAGTTAACTTCCCATATTCTTAAAAAAAACTTTTAATTGATAGTAGATTTTCAAAACTTTCCTAGAAATGAGAAAACTCCAAATACTTTTGTGCCTTTATGTTAAAAAAAGTTCTATTTTCGGATCCCTTTCACTTCTTCTCATTTTGTGATGTTTCTATCGAAAGATCGTTGACCCGGTGGCTTTCAAATAGTACGAAAATTGTGATTCTTTAAAACTGTAAATAATCATATCGGAAGATTTTTTTTTATAAATAAAGTTCTATCTTTTCATTTTCTTAGATTTTCTAAAAATTGTTCGATCAATTGGATATCTGAAATTTTTAAATTTTTGCTAAAAAATCAAGATTTTCAGGTCTAACCTTCTACCTCTAGGATATCGTTTTGAGATCGGATCTAGGAAAAATTAAAGAAAGGTCGGTTTTACTGCAAAACTAAAATAGGTCTACAATTCAAGTTCTGAGGGGAATTTCGAAAAAAAAATATAGACGATAATTGAAATTCTAAGGGAAATGAGATAGAGTGAAAATATGAGGTGAAAAAATGGAGAAAGAAAATGTATTCGTCAGATCGGGTTTTCATCATTGGTTTTTTACCTCTATTTGGCTCTCCTCACTTGTCATTTCTTTCTTTTCTCTTTTTCATTTCCCCACTATTTCCGTCCCGTTTCATACTAATCATAAGGAATTTGTTTACCCAGACTCGCTTTTGCTGCGGAAAATAGGCATCTCTCCATAAAATATCGACTTTTTATTTTCTTTTAGCATCAATTCCATTCTGAAATGGGATTATTTTTGAAAGGCATGAAAAATTTCTATATATTTCTTAAGAAAAACGTTTTTTTTTCTAAATACTGGAAAAAAGAGAAAGATAAACTTTAAGATGTTGCATTTATGGATTTTAGAATAGGTCATTTTTCTGAATATTCAGGATAGCCCTAGGATAGAGATTAGATTTGCCTTCGGACCAAGGTTATCCCATTAGTTCTCTTGGGAGGAAGCGAGGAAAGAGACAAAAAGAAACTAGAGAAGCAGAAAAATTCTTCATTTCTCATGCAAAACTCGACTAATGTATGTAGCTTTTTGCAGGCGCTGAGTCCGACTTTCTTGAAATTAGAACTCATTTTGCCTCCTTTTACCCTACCCATTTCAATGACATATTTTCACGTCTTCTTTTGAAAACTCTATTTATACCCCATCAAACTTCGAATTCTATCGATTGTTTCCCAGCGATAACGTCATTTTTATCAACACTTTCTCTTATCAATTCGGTGCAAAATCACTCGATTAGATTGAATTTTTGTGACAAATCAACCCCGTTTCACCTAACTCTATTTTATTACTTTTTGAATTGAAATCGCTCCTTTTAAAACCGAGAAATTTACGGCGTTTTCCATCAATTTTCTTCCCGTGAAACGACCCAGCGCGTATGCATTTTTAATGTGAAAATCTCCTTGAATAGTGTAGGATGAGGCATGAAAAATGCCTAGGATATACTTTAGATTTAAAAAATTCCGACTATTTCTTGTCTGGCTCATTCACAAACACCTTTTGTTTTTCTCTGTATAAATATCGATTTTTGTGGGGCTATTTACCTAGAGATATAGTGTAAATCAATCGATCAACTTTTTAGAGAAAATATTTTTCAATATTAAGCGTTCGGGACCAAAAACTATAAAATTGTGTAAAATTGCAGGAATATAATGACGCAAACGCGTTACAGCGATATTTAGGAAATCGAATGCAAAGAAATAGCGTTGGGAAAAGAAAAAGGAGCTAGAAAACATGCCAGCCGGGTCTTATTTTTCATAAGCCTGACGCTATCTATCTCTTATGTTTCTTTTCTCTCTATTCTATTCTCCTTATCTCTCGCTCCCGAGATCAGTTGTCAGTGTGAGTGAAAAATCCCTCGTGGGCATTGATTCATTCCGTCCATCTATATTTTGCTAGTTTTAGCAAAAATTACCAGCGTTAGTGTTTTTTTAAGCTAACAATATGGCTAATTTCCAGTAATGCGCCATCGGGCTCTGATTTTGCTGAAGTCAGCCCTTTTCGAAGTGAATTCAGCAAGTGGTTGCAGGAAAATCCCGCTAAAATTTGACCTCAAATATGGCGGATTTCAAAAGGTAAGGAAAGAATTGATCATTTTCATCGAAGCATTAGGTCCAACAATAAAACTCTAATATCAAATGCTAATTTTAAAAAAATGAGAGTTTTATAAAAGAAAAAAATCCCATTTCAGGCATTTTGTTCGAATAGCCCTTCGTCTTCATCTTTTCCCGACGCTCATGGCACTTTGAAAATCGAGTTCGAAAGGGGCCTTCCCGTCGTTACTGTGCCCTTACCTTCGAGACAGGTAGAATTTGGAAATTGTAGAATAAAAAATCTCATTTTTGTAGCAAATTCTGATTTCCGAACTAACTTGCATTAAACATTTTTTAAAAGATAATCCTATTTTTAATGAAAAATCCTGGTTTTTGTGTTAATTTTCCTTTTAAAAATTTTCAGTTTTGATTTTGTTGAGAAATAGGTGAAAAATCTAATTTTCGGAGTCAATTTTAAAATTTCCAGGAATCCTGCCAATTCTCGATGCGCCCTTTGTCTGATTCGGTCGGGTCGCTTTGCGAGGCGCTGAAAAGCGAGGACAAGGGCCTCGACGTCGTGTCGATTTATGCGAAATGTAAAATTTTATTGATTTTTAAAAAGTAGTCTTTTTTTTACTTTTGAAAATTAATATTTTTTCAAATTTTTTAAATTTAAAAAGCCTATTCAAAAGTTCTTGTCTTCAGAAATATTGCTATCTTTTCAAATTTGTTCGTTTCTCAGAAGGGATTTCTTTAAATCGATTTTTAGAAATTGTTTCCAGGCGGCACCCGAATTTCGAACTCCACCCCGATCGAGCATTTGCTGCAATTCGGGGATTTCCAACTTCGTTTAAACGATAAATATTTCCAAGTCGACGTGCCGAAAGGACGACTCCTAACTGACGTCACTTCTGAACAGTAAGTATCAATTGGCTGCGAGCACTTTGTTACCAAACGCTATTTCTCCCCTTTTTTCTTCTTATCCTACACTATTTCTGCTTTGGTAACAATGTGCTCATTGCAAATCTTTGGTAACAAAGTGCTCACTCTTGGTAACAAAGTGCTCACTCGTGGGAACAAAGTGCTCGCAGCCGTATCAATTATCTTAATTACTCTAATCTTCTATCTTTAATTACCCTAATTAAGAATGCGTCAGTTGGACGATTTGAAAGCTACAGTTGCTTCCCTTCATGCGGGCTTGTGCGTGGACGAATACAAGCTGAGCAGAGAGAGGAATTTGCTCGTTCAGCTCGAAAAGGCCGAGGACGAACTTCGTCCCTTGCATGAGGTAAAAACCAAAAATTTTAAAACTTAGAAATTGAAAACCTACTTTTATGATAAATTAATCTGATGATTTTTTAAATGAAAATGTTTATATTGACGTCATTTTTAAAATAATTGCATAATTTATTGATTTATCCATTTTGACAAAAAATCACTAAATGGGAATCCATTCCTTAATTACAGCATCATTTTAGCGATTTATTGATTTTTACAAAATTATCGATTTTCCAGGAGAAGTTGCAAATCGAACACGAATGCGAGCTGTTCGCGGAAAGAATCATGTGGGGCGGGTTCGTGACGATGTGCGTCCAGACGGGCATTTTCGGTCGACTCACTTTCTGGGACTATTCCTGGGACATTATGTGAGAAATTTGGGAATAAATTTAAAAGGGAAATTTTTCGGAAATAAGCATAACAATTTAGGAATAAAGCTTTTTAAAAACCTTATTTCGAGTTCTTTTTTCCTGAAAATACTAATTGCAGGTTTTGAAACGCTGAATATCTTATTTTTAGTCAACTTACCAAAAATATTCAATTTAAATTTTGGATTTTCCAAAAGTGGCCTGTCATATGAGGGCAAAATGAAAAAAAAATGGATGTATTTCTATGGAAGCATTTGTGACTTGAGGAAACTCTTTCAATCATCCTATTATCGCTATGAATTTTTGTCAAAATTTCTAAATTATAAAAATTCAGCGAGCCCATCACCTATTTCGCGACCTACTCTACTGTAATCGCGACGTTGGGCTACTACCTCTACACTAAACAGGTACACATTCTGATTCATTTTGTGGAGCTTGAAAAGCACTACATTTTTGTATATAATTCGAAGTGAAAATTATAGAATTTTGAACAAGCTGGGAACTTTTAAAAATCGAATTTTCAGAATTTCGAATATCCTGCCGCAAGGGAGCGAGTCTTTACCAAGGATTTCTACAAGAGGGCCAAAAAGCGTGGTTTCGACGTCGAGAGATACAACAGTTTGGTAAAGGAGGTGAGAAATTTGGATTTTATCAAATTTGAATAATTTTTACATTTTTAGTTTTCCTATAAGTTTTTTAATTAAAAAACTTCTAAATCTATTCCTGGTCATAGATAATGAAAATGACATTGAAATTTAGGATAGAATGCGAAAACTTTGAAAATATCAATTCATACCATTTCTATTTAGAAATAGCGAAGATGACATTAAACTATGAATATGATAATTTTAAAAATTCAAAATGCTTAATGAATGACTCGATATAATTGGAGAATATTTTAAAACTCGTTTCTTTTAGGTAGAAAGTCTCCGCCGTCAACTTGCGAGAATTCGTGACCCTCTCTTCCAACATCTTCCTGTTAGCTATCTATCCAAACTCGACAAGAACCCTTGAAGCTGTGAAAGTATGGGGCATGGTCTTAACCTAAAAATATAAAAATAAGGGTTTATTTTCAGAAAATGCTAATTTTGATTTTAATATCGCATTTTTATTTCAGATGGTAGATATTTTAATCAAAGTTTTGCTATTTTGAATTTCCCGAAAAATAAACTCAAGCCAATACAATTGTATGTCCCAGAATTCTTGATCTCAAAATGATAGATAATTTTTAATCAAAATTATTACTAGTTGATTATTGTGATATACGCTTTTCATTACGGTGCCAAGACAAATGAGAATGCTACAATTATTTTGAAAATACGAAATAGGCCAGTTTTTTGTTTTATTACTCACTATATCATATTCCTTGGGTATTTTATTTTAGGTAATAGGTGAGAGCTGTAACAAAATAGTTATTAGGCATTTTCTGTTTATTCTTAGTTATGTAGAATTTCGATGAAAAATATGAATGCAAATTAAAAATTTAGGGGGTAGAGACGAAAAAAACTGCCATTTTCATAGAAATGGGCTTATTTGTGTAGTCTCGCACTTTTTGCACTAAAATGTCATTACACTTGCCTTTTTTGAATGCTACACGAAGAAAGAATAGAATATTTAATCCTTTTATGAATGAATAAATTTTTCTAAGAGAATCAATAATTAGCATAATTGAATCTGGATAGAATAATGTCACTGACCCTATAATTAGCTAAATTGTAAGGGAAGAAAGAAATATGGTTTCTTTCTTGGAATTTCATATTGACTAACGAGTAAACTAGCGTTTTCTAAATGGAACAAAGTGATCTCCAAGGTTTATTCGAAAACTTTCTTCCAAAATGTTTGGACTCAGCTAGAAAGCAGTATTATGATAATTCCTTATTTCTAAGGTTTGAAGATATTCACAGCTCCCAAGAAATCGATAATTTTGCTAAGGAAAGTGTTCAAGAAAATGGAATTAGGTAAACACATTTTTTTTCAGGTTTATCATATTTTTGTGAGGTTTTAGAAAACATAAAATCAAAGATGATCTTTGGGAAGCTACTATCATGGAGTGCCCGTATTACAAGAAAGAGAGAACCTTGAGTAAGGAATTGGAGTTCCAAAGCGAAAACAACGACCAAATTCAAAATTCTGAGCCAAGCATCGATATTTTGAATACTATCGCTAAAATATTGAAATGCGAAGTATCCCTGATAAGATTTCAGCTTATTCCACTAAAATCGAGTAAATTACTACAAATTGAAAAGGCCATTGAAGAGATCACAGACTTGACAAAAATCCTGAATCTTATCAAATTTCTGGTCCAAGAAAATCCAGGACTTGAAATATCATCGATCAAGTCAGTTTACTTGCCCATGGTTCACTGGGGGTCTATCAACCTTCTGGTTCACCAATCAGAAAATTCACTTACTATCAAACTCTACAACTCTCATGGATACTACTTCGGCAAGCTCGAAGACATCAAATTCATTCCGACAAATCAAGAATCCCCAAAAATGGGCCAACATCTTGACGATACTATGAAATGCCTAATATCTATTCTCGAAGATATGAATGTCGATGTCGAGAAGTTGAACTTCGAAAAACCCTTGATTTTCCAAAGTCTCGACTCCCTGAGACTAATGGAGTTTGAATACCATGTGATTCAGAGGTTCTCTGAACAAAATCCAAGTTTGAAGCCGGGAATCATCAGTCAGTATCAATCCATCAAAGAGTTGGCGGAATATTTGAACTCAACATCAAGGGATGATAATGAAGTTAAAAATCATCAACTTTCGAAGGCCCTGAAGAGAGAATATCCGCTGAGTCCACAACAAGCCCAACTGGTGTTCATGAATCAGTATCATCCAAGTTCCAGAGCACAATTCGTGGAGAAAATCCATCTAAGTTTTGAAAATAGTTCAAAGGAAAAATTCGTCGAAGCAATAAAATCAATTATCAGAAGACATTCAATTCTACGATCCATCTACACCCCGGAGAAGCAAATCGTTCAAGATGATCCGGAATTGATCGTCATCGAGGATGGAAAGGCTTATCCGAGCCAGATATCTTCTTCGTTTTCTCCAGCATGTGAAGAAGACGCTCATTCAACTTCCCTGAACCTGAACGATGTCTTCGACATAACGAAGAACATCAGTATCACATTGAAGTTCCATAGGCCTTCTTCAGGCGGCTTTCTGAAGGTGACAATATTTCTCCATCACATTGCCATTGACGGACGTTCCATTGAAATTTTGATGAACGATCTCCAAAACTATTTATCTTCGAAGCCAGATTTATCTGGGGTACCGCAATACGTTGACTACGTGACCAAAACTATTCCGAAGACATACGATAAAGAGCTAGGATTTTGGAACGATACTCTGAAAGGAGTGACCTCGAAGTGTCTACCGACTGATCTTTCAAGACCAGCTCAAATGTCTAGCTCAGGCGCTTTGAAGAAAATCTTTTTGGAAGCAGAAGATCTCAAATCTCTGTTAGCTATCCAGGAACGCTTTCAAGCAAGTCAGTTCGAGATCTTCTTATCCATTGTGAATATTCTGATTTACAAAACGACAATGGAACGGGAGGTCGTTTTGGGATTCGCCAACTCGCTTAGAACTCTTGAGACGATCAATACCGTGGGATGCTTCGCTAATACTCTGCCATTCTTCACGAGATATGATCCAGAACTGTCAATTGAAGACTTCTTCAGGAATACAAAAGAAAGTTTATCACATGCAAGAAAGTACGGCATCGTTCCGTTTGAAAGAATCGTTGATCATCTTAAAGTAGAGAGATCAGAAGCGATGACACCTATATTTCAAGTCCTTCTCGTCATGGACTCCAATCTCACTCAAGATAAAGATTTCGGTTACTCAGAAGAAGAGGAGTCAGAGGTTCTGACGAAGTACGATCAAACTTGGTACTTCAGAAGGACTAAAGAGAACTTCGAAGTCGTGTTGGAGTACTGCACCGATCTCTACTACGAAAGCACAGTCGAATACATGCTGAAGAAATTCGTGTTTCTATTGAACTTTATCGCTGAAAATTTTCAAATGAAGCTTAAAGACATTTGCCTTTTGACTGATCAAGAAAGGAGTGAACTTCTACAGAAGAAAAAAATCTCAAATGACTATCCAGAAGTGTGCCTTCATCAATTCCTCGAATTAAATGACAAGTCAAACTCGAAGATCTTCCATGCGAGCCAAGCCCTATCATATCAAGAGCTATCGAAGAAGGCTTCGGTATTTTCTCAAAACATTGCTGAGATTTATCGGATTGAGTTTGGAGTTAATTCTCGAGCGGATGATTTGATCGGCGTTAAGATGATCAGGGGCTTTCCTTTGCTTATCACTATCTTCGGTCTTTGGAAGGCGGGGCTTGCTCCTATTATGATTGATCCTGAATGGCCTGATCAACGAATCAAATCAGTTATGGGTTTTCTGGACCATAAGATGGTCATCACTGAGAACGATGAACAAGACTTGAAGGACATCAAATTGCTTAAATTTGAAGAAATTATGAGGAAGAAACAAGGATTTCAAAAATTCTGGAATATCGGTCATTCAAGGGACTTGGCGTATGTCACATGCACTTCTGGATCAACTGGAGTCCCAAAGGCGATATGCACTGAGCACTACGGACTGAGCAATCTAGCGATGAATTACACAAGAGATTTCTGCATCAATACAAACTCCACGGTTTATCAAGTCGTCAGTCCGTCCTTCGACATCTTTTTCGCAGACATTATCAAGGCGGTTGCAAATGGATCGAATATGGTCTTGGCTTCCGGAAAAATTCCAGACTCGCATGAGATGGAACAAGCATCTCACGCCTACATCATGCCGGTGTACTTGTCAGCTGTTCAAGACAGGTTGTTAAAGTTGGAGAACTTGAAAGTCATTCAATTCGGAGGAGAAGCATTGGCGAAGAATGTTGTTGGAAAATATCTGAGAGCAGGTATTCTTTCAAAGTATTGCACAAGTTTAACTGAAAATCAGGCATTCAAATGGTGCAAGAATTCGGACTAACAGAGCAATCAGTCTACTCCATGAGAAAGAAACTGACGCTAGATGATGATCTGAAGGAGATTGGGCAGAGCTACAACAATTTGATAGCAGTCGTAAGAGATGGAGATGGTCAACTCGTCAATCACGGACTTGGTCTGTACTGGATGTCTGGGTTGGGACTCATGCGAGGATATCTTGGGAATCAATTCTGCGATGAGAGATTTACAGGTCAGCAACTGCTTTGTTTCGACAAAATATTATTTTGAAGAGTTCGGACGAGAAATCTGCTCTGGCGACATCTTCCATTTGGTGAACGGTAAAATGCATTTCGTTGGTCGGAAAGATGGTCAATTAAAGCTCAGAGGACGAAGAATTGAGCTGAATGAGGTAAGTATGGAAGAAAAAGGCATTGAGAATTTTGCATTTTCAGATTGAAGCCAAGCTCGTTGAGTTCAATGGCGTCGAAAGCGGCGCTGTAATTGTGAAGGATGATCAACTCGTCGCCCATTTGAAGATGAAAAACCATTCTGATCAAAAAGATCTTAAGAGGTCACTTCGAGACTTCATATCAATTCAGCTCCCTGATTATATGATCCCCAATCACTTCGTCTTCCATCAAAATTTTCCTTTGACGAGTACTGGAAAGATCGACAAGATTTCTCTGCAACATATTGAGGTTCCCACTGAAAATGCATCAAAGAAACTACCGAAGAACAGGATTGAAGTTATCCTGGCAGAAGTTTGGTGCATGTATCTGAAGCTGGATCAGGTAAGCGTTGACGTCGATTTCTTTGAAGCTGGAGGAAACTCTTTACTGGCTTTACTCATTGTGGAGGACTCGAAGAAACTGTACAAGCTGAAGAATATCGACATCAGGTTGTTCTTCACGAAGCGAACGATTGAAAATATTGCAATGTGCTTGAAAATTGATGAAGATGAAGGCGTTGAAGAGGGAAGGGGAAATGTGATCAAATCGGATAACAAATCCATATTGGAGCCATCATTTTTTCAAGTTGCAATGTACCGAAGCTTCAGAAACCAACATCTTCGTGAGGCATACAACATGAAGATCCAAGTAAATTTCAAAACTTCTTGTACCAAATTAAGGATCCAAGGCTTCATTAAAGAAATTCTGTCAAGACATCCAGCTTTAAGATGCAAGTTTATCAGGAAAGATGGAAGGTATCAATTGGACATCGATGAGTCAATGAAGAGTGACCTCCTGAGTACAAAAATCGAGGATAGCTTCTTGGAGCTCCAAATTAGCCATGTATTGATCGACGGCCACTCGTTGAAGACAATCTGCATGGAATTGAATCAATTAACGATGGATTCAACATTACCGAATTCAAATGACCGATTCAAAGGGTTCAATTACTATTTGAATGAAAAATTTTCAAAGATCAGAGAAAATAACGATTCAAGAAGGAACAGTCTGAACCCAGAAATATTCGAGCTGAATTTGAACCAGGAGGAATTTGAAGCTGAAAGAATCGCGTTTGATAATCCTAACCTTCAAAAGACGATTACCCAGTTATCAAAAGAGAATTGCACCTCGCCATTCATCACCTTACTCTATGCTCTAGCAAGATCAATGCAAATGTTAAACAATAGCCAAGACTTATCATTGATATTTCCCCACAATCTCCGTACCAAGGACTTCAGAGAAACTGTTGGACTTGGGGTCGTCACTCTTGAGATGAAGATGCCATCAGACGTTATCAGAGACGAGTTTGGAATCCGAAGGATCCAAGAGCTCTTTTTGGAAATTTTCGACAACCCAATGCAATACTTGTATCGAGGTTCTCGGGAAAGTTCGACGATCTTAATGCTGGTGTACGATGACTACACGATTTCTTCAACTGAAAATCTGTCCATTCAAGTCGTCAACCCGAAATATGCAAAGTTTCCTCTCTGCTTCTTCATAGACCCCAGATATGATCAAATCGAAGTAGAATTTAGAAAATCGCTCTATTCAGCAGAAAGAATCGCCAATCTAATCGATGCTTTCAAATTATCAATCACCGAGAAGCTTGAAATTG
>LIAE01006431.1:66876-105562 GCA_002287525.1 Diploscapter pachys | reverse complement strand
TGAAGAAGTTGGTTTTGAAGCATCCAGCTTTCCGCACTCAATTCATTGAAGAAAGGGGTCTACCGAAGCAGAAGATTCTTGAAGACTTCAACATACCAACAAAGATCATCGAGGTTTCTAGGGGTTCGTTAAAGGAAGAAATTAGGGGACTTTGCGAAATCGAATTGAAATTCCCAGGTCCACTGGTGCAAGGAGCTCTTTTGAAAATTCAGGACGGTGACTTCGATTTGCTGTTCTTGCATCTGCATCACATCCTCTCTGACGCGTACTCTACAAACATCATGACAGAGGAATTCTGGGAGATACTGACGAATCCTGATCAGGAAGTCAGTCAATATGATGAGATCTATAAGTTATACTTGAAGAATGCAGCAAGAAATTTGAAGACATTCAAGAATCCTATTGACAAGGATTACATCAGAGGCATCGTCAAGTCATCCACAACCTTCCCAGAATTGGAGCCGACTGATATAACCACTGCCGAAGTTGAATTTCCCAAGTCTATCATTGAAGAAAAGGCTTCAAAGCTTGGAACGACGCCTTTCATCATCCTATCTCGGACAGTTGCCAAAGTGTTCATGGATTTACTGAAATTGAATTCATTGAACATTGGTCTACCTTTCGCCAACAGGAATCGCCAAAATCGGAATTTTATTGGATGCTTCTTGAATAATTTGATTTTACCAGTAAACATTGAGGAGGACGACCATAGCTCAATTGGAGACAAGCTGAGCGAAGTTATGCAATGGAACGTTCCTTACATGAATCTCCTGAATGAATGCCGAAGATCAGCAGGAGTCCCGGATTTGCAACTATTCTCGATCTACGTGAACTGTCGTTACGAGCTGGAAGCAGACACGGATGAATCACTAATGAATATGCTGCCTCTCAAGCATCACTTCCCAGTCGAAATCAATCTGGACAAAATCGGGAGCATCTACAGGATCTCAGGACTCTGTCAGGTCAAATTCAACGTTGGCTTCAGTGAGATACTAGAAATGGTCGCTGAAGATTTCAAGGCAAACAGTCTTTCAAGGCGAAGGCTGGACCTGGATATGGAGAAGATCGTTCTTGAAGAAGCATCCAAAGTCTTGAACTATAAAGTTGAAATGAAAGACAACTTCTATGCACTAGGAGGAACGTCTCTGGAGGCTGTTGAGTTTCTAGAGCTTCTTGAAGATAGACTGTCGATGGAATTAGACCTGCAAATCTTGTACAAATCAAAGTCTTTTAGAGAAATCGTAAAGAGGTTGATCTCTTTGACTTCTTCTATCGCTACTGAGCCCAGGCTTCTTATCAAAGAAGACCCTGACTGGATTTCTGGACCCGCTTGTGACACACCGAACTTTAGTCTACCTCAGATTCTCTACCAAGTGTTCCGTCGTCATCGAGAGAATACCTTCATTCAAACTCCAAACTTCCAAGTCAAATATGGAGATTCATTCAAGATGATCACCCTTTTCAAGAAGACAATAGAGCAGAAATGCATAGTCGACACCGGTGAAGTTATCAAAGCTGACGATATCGTAGGAATTCATTGTTCTACTTCCCCAGACGCTTGGTATTTATGTCTTGCCGTCATCCTCTCAGGATCTTCATATTGCCCTATTGACAAGGATCTCATTGCTCCAGAAAGGTTCAAGATGACCAAGGAGTACTGCAAGATTGTCGTCTCTGAGGAAGATCTGCAGAATGTCAACGGAGAAATGGCCAAGGAAGACCAATTCTTCAATCGAGGCGTTCAAAAAGACCTTGCTTATGTGATCTTCACCTCAGGAACCACGGGAGAGCCAAAGGGAGTCTGCATCGAAGAAAAGTCGATCATCAACATGGCACTCTCTGCGGCGAAGGACCTATCCATCAAGGTAAGGTGATTCGTTTTTTTTCGGAAGAAA
Source organism: Diploscapter pachys (assembly GCA_002287525.1). NCBI lineage: Eukaryota > Metazoa > Nematoda > Chromadorea > Rhabditida > Rhabditidae > Diploscapter > Diploscapter pachys. The sequence goes on along the minus strand of LIAE01006431.1, from coordinate 103,667 downwards.
AGGTGTCTATTTCAGGAAACCGACATGATCTATCAATTCACCAAGTTCTGCTTCGACAACAGCGTTCTTGAAGTATTCTCAGCTCTATTTAACGGCGCTGCTATATTCGTTGATCCTGAACCATTCCGGCCGAAGAACTTCGTCAAGACCACGAAGAAGTTCCCCATCACTCACGCCCTCTTCTTCCCTGGGCTGGTCGCCATTTTCCCGGAAGACGCCTTACAAGCCCTGTCGAAATTGAGATATTGGATCGTTGGAGCGGAGAAGTTGTCGAAGCAGTTATTAGAACGAGCCTTGGATGCCGACATCAACGTCATCCAAAACTATGGTCCGACGGAGACCACAGCATATTGTCTGACAAGACTGATGAAGTCCGGAAATGACCCGCAAAACTTGGGACGACCGATCTGCAATACGTCTGTGCGAGTAATGAATGGGGAGTTGGTCGTGAAAGGACGAGGACTGATGAGAGGGTATTTGGATTCAAGTGAATCTTTTGAAGAGGGATTCAGAACCGGAGACTTAGTGAAGTTAGATAGTGAAGGCAATGTGATATTTATCGGAAGAAACGACGCTCAAGTTAAGATCAGAGGCAACCGAGTGGATCTGAATGAAATTGAACAAGTCATTTCGAACATGAAGACGATCAACCAAGTCAAGATTATTTTCGAAGAAGAAAAAGGAAAGCTTTATTGTTACTTCACAGCAAGCGATAAACTTGACGCCAACGCTATCAGAATTCATTGTGATCAGAATCTTGAGTCCTACAAAATCCCGAATTTCTTTATTCAAAAGAATGAATTTGGTCTGACTCCGAATAACAAGATCGACAAGTTAAAGCTGAAGAAAAGTAATGAAGTTTCGGAAAGCCTAAAAAGAGTCTGGCTTGACATCTTAGAGGTTGAAAATTTCAAGGAATCCGATCATTTCTTCTTGATTGGGGGTAACTCTCTACTTCTCATGAAGCTATCCTACGAAATCGAGCAATTCTTTGGCAAGTCGTTTTCGATAAATAAGCTTCTGGAAAACCTCCAATTTAATGAAATGGTCGAAATGATAAGGAATCAGAGCACGAAAGCAGAGAATAACAAAACGATAGTATTCTTCCCAACACTATACGGCAAGAACATCATCTACAATAATTTAATAAAATTGCTCAAAAATCATGGATTCGTAATCTTCCTGGGAACTGAGAAAGTCGACTTCAGATCTTGTAATACCATTGAACAACTTTGCCAAAAATATAAGACTATTATCGAAGATCAAACTTCTCAGGTGAATAGTTTTAGAAGATAAAAATAAAATCATTTTCAGGAAGATCTCGTCTTTATTGGCGCTTCATGCGGAGGTACGCTGGCGCATGGAACCTCAAAATATTTTGACTCCTCAAAAGTAATTTTGATCGATAGCACCTCAGACTTTGAAAATCTACAAAACTACAGTTTCGAACAGCACATTCAGGTAAAATCTAACCCACTATTGGGTCCTAACATAAGTCCTTACCCACTTCCAATGAAAACTTTAAGCAAGCCTAAAATAAGTAGCATGTTGATGATGAAGATCGGTTATCAGTAATGTATTGGGCTGAAACCTGAACCCGTTACCTCACAGAATTGCGGGAACATAGACCTTTGAAATGAGAGTATTCATCTTTATGGAAAAAATTTTCAATGGCAGCTCTTTCGCAAATGTGTAGCTTTTAGAAACTGATCAAAAGCTTATCATAATCTAGACTTCCTCCATAATAAGTTGGAGCACAAGAGATTTTTCTCGGAACGTTCATCTTTCATTTTCTTTCATCACTTTTTCTCAGCTTATGTCATATGAATATTCATTTGGCAGCTATCAGACGATGACACTCATTTTGAAAGTTCCAACTTTCGCGAAAAGATTAAAGCTGAAAGATTGAAATACTACACATGGTATGCTAGAGTACTACTCTATAATATACCACAAGTCTTTTGGTACCATCTTAGACCCATATTGGAAAAATGAAAGAAAAAGTGGGTAAGGATTTATGTTAAGACTCGATAAAATTTTAATGTGACTTTTCAGGACACTATAAATTCTCTAAAAGCCTATTCATTGAATGGCCATGAAATGAAGGAAACCTTGGACGAATCTTGGCATATGCTTCAACTATTGAAGACTTATAGACCCCATAAAAGTGGACATCACAAATCAATCAATCTATTTTCAATAAGTGGAGATGATTTGGGGTGGAACAGGTTCAGAATTTTATCTTCCAATTTTTACGGATTTTTGTTCCAGATTCTCTAAGGTCGAAACTATAAAGATAGAGGGTCAACATTCCACAATGCTGAACGAAAACTCTTCGAGACAGATGTTCGATGTTATCTTTGAAATATTGCAGGAGAAAGATCGATAGAATTCTCGCATTCAGAAATTTGTGTTAGTTCAATGTGACAATGTGATCGTTGCTACTTTCTATTGAATGCATAATTTACGATCGACATAAACGCTGTACTTTCACTTCCTATTCACCGATTATTTATCATTTAGACAATGATCAATATATTTTCTCTTTATTATTTTGATAAAATGTTTGTTCAATAACCTTTTTACATTCATTCGAAATATAAATATCATCTTTCTAATGATTTCCGATTAAAAATGGTATTAGGTATTTTTTTCAATTCCTAAAAATAATCAAGCAATTCAGTATCTTGGTTTTCCAAAATAAACAAATCGATTCAATAGACGCATAGTTCAGAATCGAAGCCAGAGTAAATGAAGAAAATGATAGGTAAGGTTTGACCCCGAGATTATTTGATTATTTGCTTAAGGAATTTTCTTTTGATAGGAAGGCTCAATTCTCTTCCAAACTTACTTAATTTTTAACTTATCAGTCTATTTGATTATCGCGCCTTTGCTCAACGCAAAGACGAGTCGACTTTGAATGAACGCGCGTTTGAAACGTGTCAAAAATTCGATTTTTCCTTGAGAGCTAATTTATTGTCCTAAGTTATGGATAAAATTCACGTTCTAAACATAGGTAACCCGTTTTCAAATTAAATTTGATTCTAGCTTTTAAGAAATCGCCAGCAATCCTTCATCATCTGAATTTGACGATGATGAACCCCAGATGACGTCATTTCGAGAGACCAAAGACGTTCCTTCTTCGTCTTTCGAAGATGCCAAATCCGTCGCGACGCCTTCCGAAACGGCCTCGACAACGCCGATTAAGAGAGACGTCAGGAACGCTCCAAATGATCGATATTTTTTGGTCTACATGATTTTCACGCTGCATGGCGTAGGGATGTTAATGAGTTGGAATATGTTCATTACGATCGCTCCGCAATATTATCGAGACTATTGGTTCACTGTGAATGGCACGGAAACACACTACGCAAATTCTTTCATGTCGATTATTGGAGTGACGTCTCAGATTCCAAATGTTGGCATTATGTTCGTCAATATGGCATTCATAGTGGCGTAGGTTCGAAACACCGCGTTTTAAAATAAATTGAGTTTCAGAGGATATATGATGCTCAGAGTCATAGCTCCATTAGTCATAAATTGTTTCCTTATTGCTGTGATCGTAGGACTTGTAATTTTCGCTAAACCTAGTGATCAAGGTATTTACAGTTCAATTAAAAAAAATATATTTCATCAAATTTAGATCGAAATTGGTTCTACATTGTAACACTCATTATTATAATGTTAATGAATCTAGCCAATGGTATTTATCAAAATTCTATCTATGGCATAGTGGCTGATTTTCCGGATAACTATGTATGCCTCATTAAATTTAAAAGATCCTTTTAAAATAAAGACTTAGATCAATTCTCTTGTAATTGGAAACAATCTATGCGGAGTTTTCACTAGCTTGATGAGTATAATGACCACTTTGAGTGGGAAGAAAAATGTCTTTATCAAATAAAAGATAAATTTCAGTTTCGCCGGATAGCATTGAGCTGAACGCATTGCTTTATTTTAGCATATCTCTTGGTGTAATGATAGTCTGTTTATTATCATTGTACATTCTCGTCAGAACCACGTTTTACAAACATTACGTGGCTCTGGGACTGGAAGCTAGGTTGTCTGAGAAGTCAGAAAACCCCTCTATTCGACAGTACTTGGAGTGTTTGAAATATGTGCGTTTTTCCTAGATTGAACTTAATGAAATGATCAATTTTAAGTGCTGGGTTCAATTATTCAACAATTTCTACGTGTACTTTATCTCGCTAATAATTTTCCCTGCGATGATGACAGATACGCCCTTTTTCCAGAAGCATCCTGGTGATAAATCCGTATTTCCAGGTACCTGAAATTAAAATAGCCATGAAAAATTATTTTAAAAATTAAGATAACTTGTACTATTCCATAAATACATTTCTGAACTTCAATGTTTTCGCATGGATCGGCTCTTCTTTGGCGAATTATATTCAATACGTATGATTTACACAACCTGAAAATAATATAACAAGTGAATTTAGCCCACACCAAGATATCTTTGGATTTTCGTTTTATTGCGAACGCTATTTTTACCGTTCTTTATGTTCTGTAACTATATGCCGTCAGGGAATCCACGGAAATGGCCAGTCTTCTTCAAGAATGAATGGTGGTTCACGATTGGGTGCTCTGTGATGGCCTTTACGTGTGGTCACTTCAGTAGCCTTGCTTTGATTTATACGCCAAATGGCGTACCGCCGAACTACCAAAAGCTCAGCGGAATGTTGGCTTCAATCTTCCTGATGGCGGGTGGGTGAAATCATGAAGATGTTCAAAAATATCTATTTATTTCAGGCATCTTGATCGGTGTGGCTTCGACCCCGCTCTTTGGCAAGATGGTGACTGATTGGTAGAAGACATCTTCCTCGAAAGTACATTGTTGAAGTTTAGTGATTGTTTTTGTGCATTTCTGAATAAACACATTTGCATTGACTGAATTTTCTTTTGCAAATCTAGTTTTGAACCATTACTTCTCCGTGCCAAGCATCTTGAGCCTACAAAAATATGTCGGAAGACTTGCGGACTATTCGGACAGAGACCGATCCGCTCTTGACGGACGACGCAACTCGGATAAGAACGCTACAATCGAGCGAGTCAACCCTTGAAAACCCAGAAAGAAGTAGTTCTGGAACCACCGAGAAGGCCGCCAACAGATCGACCGAAGCCCTAAATTCACCGGACACCAGCGCTACCCCGACATCTTTGCTGCTGGGACCACCGCCGAAGGATTGCTTTTCTTTGGTATCAAGAATCGTTGTTTCAAAAGGATGATTGAAGGAAGTTCAGGTCTACATGATCACGTTCGTGCAGGGGATCGCCATCTTCCTACCAGTGAATATGTTCATTACGTTGCGCCCTCGGTAGGTTGGAATCTGGACATTCTCTTTCAATTCAATCACTTCAGTACTACTCGAAGTGCTGGTGGACGCTGAACGGAACGACAACGACGCCTTACGAAACCAACTTCATGACGATCATCGGCTGTAGTGTCAACGGAATTACATATGGTTTGGAAATTACTGAAGTAGCCACTTTGAACAAAATAATATGATAAAGAGGTACTCTTTTCGACGCTATTTCGTCAGAAAAGGTAACTTTCTGGGTAGTTGCAGGCTTTACTTTTACAATTTTTAATGGTATTGGAAATCGCTATAGTTTCCTTGAATTATTTTATTTCAGACCATATCTCTGCATTAGTCTTCATTTACTGTCCTGCGTAAGTTGACTGGGGTGTTGATTATTAGAGTAATTTCGATCAAAAATTTAGAAGGAAAAGAGCCGTATCATATTTCTGATGAAAATTATGACCTTCGTGTTTAGATGTGTTCCCCGGAAACTGCAAAAGATGAGCGGCATGCTGACCGCATTGGCATTTGTTTTAGGTATGCAAATTACAATCTCGATTTGACGAAGGAATGATGTTTCTAAATTTAGGCACGATAATCGGTCTCACCTCCACACCTCTATTGGGAATGATGGTGACGGAAGTGGGATGAAGCTAAGAGCAAAGGGTCACACGTGTGAGGAAAAGAGCGTGCAAATTTATTATAATCTCATGCGAATCAAATTTCAATGATCAGAAAATAGTAAACAGTTTATTTATTATTTTATCTTGCGGAAAAGTTATGATTATTTATCCATATCCTAGCGACTTTTCACAATTGACTAACCTCTTCATCGATCACCCAATATAGGGTAAAACAAGAAAAATTGAAAGTTTTCAAATTTAGCTGGATGTCATCGCTTCAGTAACGCTCTGAAAGGGAGCCGGCAACCATATATTAATAATCTGAGTATTCAGGAAATAATTTAGAATCAGAAGAGATAGCGTTGGTTGCCGGCGCTCTTTGAGACGTACTAATGCGATAAGGTTCAGTTAAATTTGAAATATTTTGATTTTACACGAATTTTGCCTTGTATTGTCAGTAACCAAAAAGCTACAGTAGAATGAAATTTTATCGATATCTAACGTGAAGACTTGTCGTCGAATTTGAAATCTGCGACATTGAAAAATTTAATTTCTAAAAAGGAAGTTTTCCTGAAAACAAATTCTCGTTTTTCCTGTGCATTACTTCAGTCGTTTTTTCTCGGTCTATATTAGCGCATTGGGTCAAAGATTGGAGGATACGCAAGGTAGAGCTGCACTCATTGTGCAAACTCAATTATGCTCCTCAGGTCGATGTGAATGAAAATAGTGCTACTTAATCGAGAGGCAAAGAAGATTAGAACAACGAGATAAACATGGAGAAACGCAGTGAATCTTTAAAAATCTTCCTCGATTTTGCAGGAAGTCGACATTTTTCTATATTTTCAGAATTTATCGGAATTTTTCAGGAAGCATTTCTTATTTGAAATTCTGCATATAAAATATTAAAAAATGAGTACTCATAAACTTCCTGCGTTCGTGTCATTTGACATGAAATAGCATGGGAAAAGATGAAGCAAATGTTGCCGAAACTTAAGATCCGCGCTCTATTCATCGGCGTTATTTGACCGTGAGAAAATTAAAAGAGTTGGAGGAAAGTTTAAGCAGAAACTCGTCTTAATGAGTCTAGGACCACGTGAAAGTATTGTTTAAACATTTTTCTCGATTATTTAAGATATTTTTTTGTAATTTATATTCATTCAGTTTATTTAAATGTTATTTGAAATATCTCAACACAATTTTTCTTTTAATTTTTAACATATAAATATTATGAAAAGTTCATATCCACTATTAATCCCTTATTTATTAGATATTCCTTCTTGAACGAGTCAGATTTTTGCTCGATTATTTTCAAGAGTGCATATTTTTGAATGCCATATTATTTGGCACTTGTATATCGGATTTCCTGATATCTTGCAAAGGAATGATTAGATGTTTTCGTATTATACTTTACCTGAAATTTTCTGAACCATTTACCTATTTTTCCATTATTCGTCCTAAATGGATGATGTTAGGAAAACTCTTGAACACATTTTCCGGCGACAATCTTCCTCGCTTCAACTTTTCTAGGCCCATCTAATTAGCATAATATGCTTTGGATAAGGGGCCGCTTAGCCCTTCTGCAGAAGGCTAACTAATTTTCACATACCCATTTATTTTCTCGAAAAAATGGCCTATATGAATCTCTAACTTGAGAGTGAAGATGATTAGCTCGAGGTCCCGAAAATAAAAATAACGGAAGTCTGTCCTATGCTTCTTTGGATATTCAGAATTTCAGACCTCATATTTTGAAGATTTTAAAAATAATAATCATTTTAAATCATTACTTAACCGAGAAATATAATATTCGCTATATTTGAATTTGTTATAATCTAAAACTTTATCTTGATGATTTGAGAAATTTATTCTGATTTTAAGACGCTATTTTTAATCTTCACACTCATAGGCTTCTAAATATTTGTATTTTCCTATAATAATATTTAAATTTGACATTTTAAATTCTGTTACCTTGAACTTTCACGTTCATGGACTTTTAAATATTTGTATTTTCGTATAGCAATTTTCCTATTGTTTGTACGCTTTCACCGAAACTCCTACCTGAATACAAATTTCACTTTAAACTAATGATCTATGAGGGTGAAAAATACGCTGTTGACACTTAACTCGCAGGACTTTCCCACTGAGTAATAGATTGATCTTTCTGGAGAGAACAAAGTTTTTCAATTACTTAAATATTCAAAGTCTTGGGAGCTTATTCTTTAGCTTTACTTCCTTAAATAGTCGTTTCCTAAATTAATATTTTGTTTTTGAAAGAAAATAGAGTCTTTCACGGCATAATATTCGGGTCTTGGGAACATATAATTTAAATTTCGTTCTTTATTTTGATTCAAAGCAAGTTCTGAGAATAATTATACTCGACATTTCAATTATTTCCTTGTATTTAAAAGTTCCAGCTCAAATTAAATCTGAATCTTATAGAAATATCAAGTTAAGATCATATATTCAATTCATAAACTTATTTACTTGATCCATATCTGAAATCTAATACTTCTCGTATCCTATAATGTTTCGATATCGCTTTTTCGTCCCGTGAATTATCGCCGGTCAAATTATTCATGAGCACCCCGTCTGTATTTCAGGATTTAGGTTAAAATTAGGCAGCTTTGGTGTGAAGATTAGAGAACTTCCAAATATTTCAAAATATGGCTTCCACCATGCGGAAAATCAAGTCATCATATGGAAATAAGCTCACAATACCGAGAATAGAAGTAAGTGATTTAAATTTAGATTTTCATATCAGATTTAAAAGGAATTGAAATCACATATACGTAAGCGAGACGAGATTAAATTTTGCAAATTCTAAGTCGGAATCAACCTTCAAAAATTTTCTAAGTAGGAATTTCGTCTCGACTCTGTGCATATATTAATTATTCAGTGAATTATTCTAATCTGTTTTCAATCATCATCATTCATGATTGGTTGAGAAATAATGATTAGTTTTTATGTTGATTTCTTTAAATCGAAATTTTCAAAACCTTGTATTTTTTTTCTAAATTTAGCTTATTTCATTACACTTTTCGAGATGTTTGTTTTGAAGCCATTTCAAAAGCCCATTCACCGCTTTATTGGATCATTTGTCTCATTTCATGGTTTATCTCTTACCTCTCACATTTTTTCAGTTGAAAAGAATTTTATTTTAGCTTATCTTATGTAGATAACAGAATAGATAGAATTTATCCATATCTGATTCATGCTTCCCTTAATTTCTATGGCAATATTTTAATTATTAAAACTAAGATTTAAAAATTATGATTAACCAAACAATTATTTATACCCTAATGTACTTTCCTAAATTTTAATTTAATTATGCTAACTTTAAGACTATTTAAAACTGAATTATTTATATTATCCAAGTTTATCACGCGATATAGACACACTTATATAGATAAGACGTCGTGTTTATGAATAAGTTAATCTCTCTCTCTCCCTTTCTGCCTTAAGAGTTATGTGCCTTTGCTTCAGTCTTCCGCATTCGAGAACCAACAACTTTGCATACGAATTGATTTCGCGCTCCCATTCCAACCTGCATAGTGATGAAGTTCTACGCACGTGTAACGCTTTAAGCTTCAAAAAGAGCGCATTTTTGAGATTCTGAAGTTAAATTCAATTTTTTTTTCTGAAGTTATAACTTTATGCGATTCTATTTTTCCTATTTAATACCTCAAACGTTAAGATGTTAATTTTTGAGATTTAAAACAAAATTATTTTGAAGCTGAAGTTTAAATTATTCATTTTAAAATTTTATTCCTGAAGCTAGAATCTGATGAAGATTTTCTCGTGTAGCACTTTACACTTCAGGATGTTGGTTTTTGAAATCTTCAAGTATATTTTTACCTTGAGTCTGAATACGATTTTCATTTCCTTTCGAGCTTTTATGAGAAATTTTTTCATTCTTAAAATTCTATCTATAGAGTTAGAGTTGCCAACTCATCCCCTTAAATTAACCAAATTCGAATTTAAATTTAGATAGCGAGATTTAATCCATCTTCGAATTTCCCTTTCTCAATGCTATCCGGATATGAAATTGCTCATATGGAGCTAATATTTGCTTAAACCAACTACATTTTTTACTTTTATTTATATTCTGGTGCATAATTTTTGAATCTTAATGCGAAAAATGGCTGTAAATTGAATTATCGCAAATATTTTGGACGTATTCTGCTTCTTTAAGGCCAATTGAATGCGAAAGGGCTAATGAGATTTTTGTTGGTCGCCGCACATTGAAAAGCCTAAAACAAGGCAATAATTGGATGAAAACCGCTGAATTTTATATATTTCCACTGAAATATCGTCATTTTCACATAAGTCGTCGAAAATTAGCTCCATGTTTTGTTCCATTGCTAAATTTTAGCAGATCTCCCTAATGAATTTTAATTTAAATATCGTCGATTTTCAAGGCGATCAAAAACCTGTTTTTATATCATTTAAAAACCATCTGTTAACCACTCGGTTCGATTAAATTGAGTGTGAAACGTTATTTTATGAGAACAGAGCAATATATCATTTTACACATACACACGCCATATCGCATTTTCATGAATCTTTTATTGAGTTGATTTTAGAGAAGTGTTTTGAAAGTTTTGAATTTCTCGAAAAATGAATAATTTCTCAAGGTTTGTCTGATTTCAGGTAAGACGATCTTCTTCGTTACAATTCGCTCCATCAACTTCCCCTATCCCCGTTGACGACACCAAATTATCTGAGGTAGATAGAGTAGCGGACAGAAGTATTGGGTCGCCCTCTCATATTTGTTTCGATTTTCCGCTAACGTCCAGCTCCTTCCACTTATCGGGGAGTTGAGTTGAAATTTTGCGTACACAACAGTACATGTAAGACATGCCAGTGTACCACTTTTCAATTCAATCTGGTTAGTGCTGAAATCAGAAATGAAATCGAATAGAATATGTGAGTGACTAACACCTTTGTACGCTACTGTAAATTTAAAATTTAATTTCAGGTCCTTTTCTCTTATTTAGACTATGATAAATTCTAATTTTAAATCAAGAATTTTCCTTGAGTATGATCAAATTTCAATCCCAAATTTATAGCTTCTCAGAACAAAGTATATTTTAATCTTAGGCGGAAACATTTTTAAGATCAAATATTAAATTTATATGTTTAGGTCTCAGGAATTTCCCCTTCGTCGAGTCTTTACACCTTGAATTTATCCAATTTTTCACACCTATCGCACTACAGTCTTTACGCTATAATGGTTAAGTAAGTACAAAATGTTTTCTCTTAAGTTTTTAGGTTATCATATTCCTTTATTTTACTTTAAAAATTTATTTCTAAAAATATTTTAATTCAGAAATTTATACTTATATAAAATGCTTTAAGTTAAAGTAACTCTTATTTTTCCTAAAATTCTATCTTTTGAAGAAAATATCTTGATTCAGATACCGCTGTTTCTTCGGATGTTGTCGATTAAGGGTCGGAGCCTGTATAATCGGAATTATCTGTATAGGACTATCTGTTTTAAGTAAATTAAACTTAAACGTTAAATCTAAATTGAAAATTTAGCTATGTGCACATTACTAACCGCCTCAACATCGTTATCTAAAGAATGGCAGGATTTAATATCACTTCCGATCACCTGCGCAGTGCTATTTCAATCCGCGTCATCGATGCTACTGATAGTTGGAGTTCTAATTGACACCTATTCGATGCTGATACCATTCATATTGAACTGTGTAAGTAGCATTTATTATTTTTAAATATCAATGAAAATTTCCCTCTTTTCATTCATTAGTTTACTCTAACATGAGATAAGAAAGAGGATATTCTTCTTCATAACATACACTTTCATGTTAGAATTTTCAAATGATTTATTCTCTTCAGATATGATTCCTATAAAATCATATCAGAGGGATGTCTTAGATATTTTATCTTCTTCATTCATATCTTTATCGTCGTTTTTCTGAATGATCCATAAAATATGATCATCGTTTCTCTTCTTCTTCTTCTAAAAAAGCAATTCTTATCATTCTTTTTCCCCTAAAGTATCATAAAAATGAGAATCATCTTTCATTATCTAAAAAGGATATTCTTGTCATCGTTTTTCTGACTTAGCCATAAAATATGACCACCCCTTCCCCAGATCGTCCACATCGTGTTATGCGTGGGCGGGATGTGTTGGGTGGTGTTAGCCTCGTCGAAGCTGCCCTCCGAAGCCGTCCCACTAGCGCTAATCACCTGCGTGGCTGTCATCATCATCTACATGTGGTTCGCCGTGATTATATGCATGACGTTCATCCTTATTCGGGACAAGAAGCGATTGGGGTAATTTATTAGCAATTATCAGCTATCAATTAGTGTCAGCCAGATCGTTCATGTGGAAATCTCATGAGATATAAAAAGTGATGGTACAATATCTTCATCAGTCAGTCAGTATTGCCAAGTTCTGTGCTTTGATCATATATTGATGATGCAATAGCAGGGAAAATACCCAGATCTTTTCGAACGAGTTACTTCGCAAATGCGTCAGAGCATTTTATTTCGAGAACCTTCTCAGAAAGCTTATTGATATTTTGGGATCAGAAATTTTTCTATCGAAAGAAAGAGGACTAAGGAAATTTCAGGATCGACATCGAAGACTACTCCGAGAATCGGAACATCGAACGGGCTAGCAGTTCATTTTTGTGATACTCTTCTTCCCTTCAATCTATTAATTTATCATTTCCTTAAACCCGAATACAGGTATTTTTGCTCCTCTTCCTCTATACAAATGTGTATTAAATTTACAAGGATTTTGAAATAAACTTTTATTCTTCCATGCAAGCGATCTAAGTGATGATAAGTTATCATGTTTAAGCACGTCGTCTGAGCTTTCTGCGCTTGCGGGCCTTGGCTGCGGCTCGTTGTGGGCATTCGCAGTATCCTAAAAAAAACCAGATTAGAAATCCAAGAAAGGTGAAGCATCTTACCTGCATCCTCGCCATTGGAACCCGCCGGCCCTGCTTCGGCTGGTCTTCCATCTTCGCCAGGCTTAATCGATTCTATTAAAACTTATCCCGAGATTCCGAATTTACCAATCCATCGTTTCCACTGATACCTGGTGGACCCTAAATTTGTCGATAAAATTAGATCAGGTACAGAATTTTGCCGTACACTATCGCCCTTAGGCCCACAGTCGCCCGGTCTTCCATCCAATCCAGCTGAAATTCGTCGGTTTGAATCATTATTTATGTGTTATGCAAATTGTTTCTTACGCGGTCCAGACTCTCCAACGGGTCCACATCTAAATTTGCAACGTTAAAATCAGGTAAAGAATTCCAGTATGACCTTCCGGGTCCACCGGGCCCTCCTCGTCCAGTGCTGCAGTCAGCTCCAGCAGGTCCTGAAAAAGTGTTCATTTATGAAAATCCACTACGAACCCAACCTCGTGGTCCCTCCAATCCATCGACACCTTGTGGGCCGTTTGGACCGCCGGGGCTAAATGATGAATTGTTAGTTGATCCAATGATCATTCTGAAGAATATTCTACCCAATTGGTCCGGGAACTCCTAAATTTATCTTTTAAAATTATATCATTTGGAGAATTTTTTTTACCAGGATTCCCTGGACGTCCTTCCTTGCCCGGTAGACCTTAAAATTTGCTCAGATAAATTTGAAATAGTTAAAATGTTACCAGGCTCTCCAATCAGTCCTGGATGGCCCTCGACACCTTCAAATAGTGATATTATTTAAATAAACTTATTTAAATTTAAAAAAAAATAAACCTGGCAAGCCTGGTGGTCTGAAAATATATTACAATTAAGCCGAAATAAAAAAAAAGCTATCTTACCCCTCTGGACATTTGATGCACGACTTTGGATAGCTTTCTGGGATTGGGATTGGCAATCCAGGAGGTCCCTAAATTGCATCGACTATTATTTGAGATTCATTGATTCAACTCACAGGTGGTCCCTCGCCTCCGTTTTCTCCAGGCTTAAGATGTCCAATTGAATACAAATTCTAGGAAAAATAATATCGTGAACTTACCGGTCCGGGCTCTCCTTCGCGTCTTAAAATACTATAATTATTTCTAGCTTTTATTTTAGAAAGATAAGCTCTAGGGGAATCAGAACGAAGAGTAAAAGGATAGAATTTATGTATGTCTGAAGTTGCGAGAAATGTTATGACTTTTTAAAGAAGTGAAGTTAATAAGAGATTTATGCTGATTAGGCTAGGACTATCGCAATTAGATAATGTTTACAGTGTAAAAAAACTTATCATGCAATCCAGGGGGTCCTGAAAATAAAACATTAATATCATTCGTTCAAATGTTCAAAATTCGACATTTCTCATTTCCATCAAGTAGTCGAACGCCACAATAAATGGATGTGGGTGTGGAGTGGATGGAGATCACGAAGAATCATAATAATTATTATTAGACCCACCAGCCGGGCAGTCTCTCCTTGGAAGTCCGCAGTTGCACGCGCCCGCACTCCTCTTGTTCCTGCCGACGATCGAGGCGAACTCGACCGGCTCGCTGACGCCGTTCACCACACCATGGAACACCGCGATCTGACCCCAAGTATCCTCGGATACTACCTGCAATTTTTCTTCGATTATTCTTAGATCACTTGTCCTTTAGGACGTTTTTTTTCCTTTCATCAAGATTCAAGAATTTCATCATGAGATCAAAAATTTATTTTCTTGTGGATTGCAAGGTGAGCTTGAATATGTACAACGCAGATGATGAACTATGAGGATTACTGAAATGATTTTCATGAGATATTTGATTGAAAAGCTAATGGCAAATATTTCGAACATTTTTAAATTAAGGAATTTTGGAACCTTGAATTCATTGATGTGCGACATGACGTCTTCGCGCATGCCCTCAATGTCATTGACGATCAAAATGGCGGCCAGAATCACGGCGACGACGACGAACGCCGACGCCGTCGTCGTGGCGTATACTGCCAGACGTACCATCTGAAAACAGAATCAAAATAAGTTCGACTTAAAATAGCAAAATATTTTTCTTCTCTAGACCGATAAGATCTATGAAGGATAAGGTATATCGATCCCAGAATTCTCACAAATAATTGAACGAAAAATTCGGAAGAAACATTCATTTTTATAAGACGAAGGTGAGGATCTACTAAAGAGATAAGGCAAGTCATTTTTATTTCATAATCCGAAAAATAAATGGTCGTAAAAATCGTATGAAAATTAAAAAATTAAATTCCGATTTCCACCTCTGCTTCAGCGAAAATTCCTTGGTGAGCGTCTGCGATCGGCTTTTATAGCCATCGTTTTTTGCGTTGTTCATTAAGCAGAGAGGCATCTAAGCGCTTCGTCTGCTGCCTGTTGATGACGTTCCCGTTTAGGGTCAGTTCTCGCGTCGTGCAAAAACTCGGCCTCCTTCGACTTCTTCTGGGAGACTCTTCCTTAATCTCAGACTGTTTTGATTCGTCCATGCTTAGTCAGGGGGCAGAAGAATTCGTACGTCAGAGATCGTCGAGGCTCTCGTAAAAACTCGGCCCAAACCGGACGCCGACGAACGTCGTGTTCGTTAATTTGGAAACACAAAATATGAAGAAATAGGGCGCGTCAGCACTGTACACGGAGACAAAAACTCCAACGACGCGTTTGACATATGGCTTGAAGATGGATAATTAAGCCCCCTGTTCTTCAGTTTTTCATAACTCCATACTTTCCATTATTCTCTAAGCCTCTTGACAGATAACCCTATTTCTCTCTAGAAAAGGAAAAGAGAAAGCATCGTTTTTACTGCTTGGGCCCGTCAATTTTTTGTCAAGGCGCGGCGCGCCACATTTCATCAGTTAGATTGATAGATTGATTAGATGAAGATAGCGAAGGCTTTGGGGGAATGTGACAAAGATGCGAATTAGGTTTAACGAAAGTCCTTGGAGTTAATTTACCCACGAAAAATAAATGTTTTGATGTGAATAATAAGACATCGAAAATCATAAACTGTGTCCTTGACCCTGAAACTTCAATTTGATAGACAATTTGAATTCGATTTGAATAAACAATGCATTTTCGGCCCGCTCATTAAACAAAACTATTACCCTGTCAACATTCTCGAAGATGAACAACGAAAATGCGAACGGAAAGGAGGGGGAGACGACTCCGTATCCGGTTTGTGATTTTCATCAGGAAAAAATAGTCCTGAAAAATTTACGCACCTTCAACCTTGGAGATGAACAGATTTCAAGATAAGCTTGTCGCTAAAAGATCAAAAATTGGATGATGAACTTCCCAAAAAAATCCTGAAATATGAAACTTGGGAACCTCAAGATATTTTTACATGAGGAATATTGGAATAGTTTGAGAAAAAAGATTTAGCCACGTTTTCCTATAATGACATCATTTAACATCCAAATAATCCAGGAAGAAATTGGCCCAAAATAATCAACTTGGTATTATTTTTAGGACCTGAACAAGTACCTTTACAAGGGCGTCAAGAGACCGTTGACGAACCTGCAGAAGCGGCGGAAGGACGAGATCGAGATGCTCATTCGGTTCGGCAGCAACGACGCCGCGACGCTCGAGTCCTCCTCCGCCGACTCGTCCAAGAACACCAACGAAAAGACCGAGGAGCGCTTCGACAACATCGACGACGCTGCACTCAGCCCCATCCCAATGAGTCCCGTCCCCGCGCCAGCTAAGGTCACATGACCATCCTTCTTGACGACTTGCGCTTGACTTGATGACAACATGATTGCTTTGTCATAAAGCCGACTACAAGTGACTGCTCTTCAAAAACGCGTAATTTACGTGATGACAAAATGTAGGGAAAATACTGTTTTGACATCAAATCATATACAATTAGATGATGGTCTTCAGGGGAGGTTTGTAAAGGAAACGATCACAAAATGATTGTTTCATCATTATCACCATATCATTTTAATTTGACGATCCTGAAGGAATTCAGAGAACTTCTTATTTCAGCTGGAAAACGTCGAGTTGGAGCAGGAGTTGGGTGCGCGAGCGGCGAGCAGAGCTGGGTCGTTTAGGTTCGTCAAGAACAACTAGAAAGAAAAAATAGAGAATATTTTATTCCAGACAATTCGGCACGCTGTTTTTGATCAGCACGAACGTGATCGATGTGATTATGTTCGTGCACGAGTACTACAAATTCGGCGGATGTAAGAGTGAATTTCGAAATTCACCTGAACAATGATTGATCTTTAGATGCGTACATTCTGATATTCACACTCAGCCATATTTTGCTCACCTTTCCGCTGGCGCTGATGGAGATGAGCATCGGCCAGTACTCGTCTCTGCCCGCGTTCGCAATCTTCGAGCGCATCGGACCCGCATATGCTGGTAGGAAATTAGCTCAAATAGATCCTTGGAAGCATGAAACTCGGACTTTACGTAATTGTTTGATGGACTAATATTTCTATTACGCCTTTTCCATTCATTCATCGAAAAATTCGTAACGATTTCTCGATCGATGTTATATGGTGAAAATTGCCAGGGAAACTGATTCTGTTCACAATTTTTAATGGAATAAAGTTTCCAAGTATCTAGTTGTTTAGTAAGAAAATCAATGAAGATAAACTTTTCCGCTTCAGGAATCGGCTACCTGATTTTGGTGCTGCGTCTGTTCTTCACGCTGCTCGGCTCAATCGAAAGTCGGCTGATGACTTATTTCATCGAATCGTTGGGCTCAATGATGACGGGGAACGATGACTGGATGAGATGCAAGCATTATCCGGCTGTTTGTAAGTAATTTTACCTGAAACACGAATTTTGCAATATTTTCGTTGAATGGAATGATAAACATTAACTTTTGCATTTAGTGCACTCCTCACATTTTTGCTTATCTTATTGAAGTTTCAGCTTTAATATTGCAGTCTGCCGCGAACCACTGAAGGTTTGTGGGATACATCAGGTGTTTGGCGAATGCGACGATAGGCAATTCGATACCTCGAAAGTGCCCAATATGACGCTGCTTTACTTCCATATACGCAGCGAGGGCGCCAATTTCGTCGGATTTACGCCTCCGAAGATATTCTTGTAAGGACTAAAAATCATATGTCCCAAAATTCGACTCGCAGAAACAATAGTGTGTCATATTGAGAGAGAGAAGAGCACATCTTCTTTTCCTCTCTTGAAAAGGTGCACTATTTTTCTGCGAGCCGATTTGCGGGTCGAGTTTTGAGACGTCTATTGAAAATTCTGTTCACAGACCTGACGCTGAAAATCTTTCTCGGTGTTAAAGTCACAAATCGATGATACTTCTATCTAACATACAGACAATTGATTTCCATGAATCAGACGTTGACACTGACGCAGATGATTAATGTTGGTGTCAGTATCTTTAAAATTATCCTTGCACTTCAGGAGAAGACAGCAACTGTTCGGCGTCGTCGAGAGTCACGTTTTGTTGCTGCTGCTCTTCTTCTGCACCGGATTCATAGCCTACAAAGGCATGAAGTTCTTCATGAAGGTAGATCAGCTTCGATCCATTTCCAATCGGCCTCAATTCACTTCAGATCAGTTGGCTGCTGGTGACGCTGATCATCGTTGGATACGGGGCGATTTGGGCCTATTTGGGCAGCATCTTCAGTCCACCGGAGTGGGGCAGCTACAAGAACGTCACCAACTGGACGATGTTGCTCACCGAACGGCATGTTTGGACGGACGCAATGTATTCCGTAAGTCTAAAAATTTGAATCTTGCATGATCGCATTATTCTTCTGCCATATTTTTCATAATGATTACTCGCTTGAAGTTTTTTTTTCTAAAATTCAAAATAATGCAAAGTTGAATGACATGCTTAGATTTTACAAACGCATTTTTGATGTCTATTTTTTAGGAGTAAAAACCGCATCAATGAACAAATATTGTGTAACTTAGATGTTCTGACTATTAATAAGTCTTCCTGAGCGCATTTTACCTAGAAATTAGGTAAAAGCAAACTCAAAGCGTGAACACGCATTTTGCTTTTTTTAATTTGCATACATCATTTTCACTGCTTGAACTCGTTAAATTTCGTTTGTAAAAATTCCTTTCTTTGCCCATTTGACG
Organism: Diploscapter pachys; assembly: GCA_002287525.1. Lineage (NCBI taxonomy): Eukaryota > Metazoa > Nematoda > Chromadorea > Rhabditida > Rhabditidae > Diploscapter > Diploscapter pachys. The sequence continues at coordinate 84,715 of LIAE01006431.1, read as the reverse complement.
TGCGCCCCTGCGCCACTCGTTCACAAAACTACTAGACGGTTTTTGCCGCGAGTAGATCCTTTTCGGTATAATTTTGTAATCTGCTTATACCTTGTCATGTCTGTCACAGATTCCAGTGTGCTTTTTTTCTGTATATTTCGACTCTCTGACGAAATTGATTCAAAAAGCTGTAATTTCCTTTACATTTTGTAGAAATCAAATTTGAAATGAGCAGAACAAATTGCATACATAGCTTTTGCGGAGCCTAGACATGCTTTTCACTCAAGTGAACAGATCATATTCAAATCGAATATTGAAATTTTCAAAAATAAACTTACCGATTACTTTGTTCCTATACATTTTTCCCCAGAATCCGAACGAAATTCTTTCCAGTCCCTTCGCTCAGTCAACGTCGGACATGGCACACTGCTGACGCTTGGCTCGACTTGCGAATTCAAGAACAATGCGATTAGGTCCGCTCAACGTCCAAAATCGAAATCTTACGCATGACTTCCAGGGACTCGATGCTACTGGTGTTCTTCGCGCTGGCACTTCGCATTTTCGCCATCTACGCGCTCGGTCCGTTCATGCAGATGGCCTACTTGAGCATCAAGAGCTGGAATTCGGGGGCGATGGACCCATTAGGTAGATTTCTTAAAGTTCTTTTTCCTCTTCCACTGATTTGGTAAAAGTTTATTTTCAATAATTTTAACATTTGAGCTGAACATTGCAGTGTTTTGTTATTTTTTATTTCAAAGAATAAGCTCGAGCCCTTTTCTTTATTATCATTGTTCCTTCAAAACGGTTATATTGTTATTCAGAATTCATGCGTCGCAATAATTTCGTGTACGATTTGATGTTCAACACGGCGCCGGGCATTCCCGATGGGACGACAACTCGACTCCACTTTTTCGTCTACAGCCTCTTCTACCTGGCGATGATCATTTCCATTTTCTGCTATCATGTAAGAATTCGTGGAGAGTTGAAATTCTGGCCTTAAACTCGATCGGAAATTGTTTTTGAAACATCCGGCTCTTCAGATATTTACGTACGAAATCATTCTTGCGGCCGTCTACCGCACCTTCCCTCGACTGCTCTACTTGTCGAGTAGAATCGTCAGGTTTTCTTTAAATCCCCCCAGAAAACCCCAACAACCTGGTTGTTTCAAGATTTTGCATTCTCCTGGGAGTTGCCAGCATTTTGATCATCTTTTCGGGACTCTATCTCTATGTATGGAACCCAAAATATGCGCCTTGAGCTAAAAATGCCCTTGCAGCTCAACAGCAAAGACGACTTTCGCGTCTACGTGTTCCAGCTGTTCAGCAGGATGATTGTCACTTCCGTGATTTTTCAGGTGCGTGCGAATTGCATGGAAATAACAGAATGCATGTTCTTCGTCGTTTTCTCCATTTTTTTATATGGATTCTGTTATTTCCTGTTTCGTTAAATCTATTTGGTTTAATTTTATCGTTTTAGGTACTAGTGATTTCCCATTCATATAGGTCCAAGAGGTTGCTGATCAACATGAAGGTGCATTTTTTTAGTTTTTCTTTTGGAACAGCAAAAAATTTCCAGACGATGATGGCACACACCCGTTTCTCGCGTTGGTTCCTCTTCTACATGCGACTGCCGCTGGTGATCGTCTGGGGCTTTATCTTTCCCGTTAGCTACTTTGTAGGATGATGAAAAAGCTCAAAAACCCTCAATTAAAAAAAATTCCAGCTGTTCTGGCTGGTCATCGTCATTCCCGACAACTTCTGGGGCATTTCGCACTACTCCATCATCTATCTGTGCACCGCCTGCCTGCCGCTGTACTATGTGCTGAGAAGGGTGAGGAGCACGGGTTGTATTCACCAAAGCTGACATGGTCATCATAACCAGGGATGGACCGAAATTTCATTTCAAAATTGCGGAACCGGAATGAAACAATCGCTCAGAGTCACCGGAATTTCGGCTCACCTCTGATCATAACATTTTCATCTAAACAACGTCATCCTCTTTGAAATTTCAAATGAACTCTATTTTACAAAATCTTGAGACTAAATCCGCGAGCGTTTGTGGGCACTTCCACTAATTCGAGGATTCGAACACTGAAGTGGATCAATAAATTCGCCATTTAAAATCTTCCCCTTTTCAGACGCTTCTCTATCGTTGGTCCGGCAGCGGCTCGCTGTATTCACTGTTCATTCCACACCACAAATGGGGTCCCGTCAACGTCAACAATCGCAAAGCGGCCGATCACGACGAGCGCGCCGCCAGGATCGTCGTCTGAAACACTCACGCCGAAACCGCCCAACATTTATCAGTCAATTCCAACAAAGCTCGCATACGTCATCATTGAATAAATCGGTTTAATGGTGCGAAAATAATTCGGTAAATATTTATTTACACATAAAATCGTCATCACATAGTGGAACCAGTAGCTGATTTGTATTGCATAGAATATGGCACTAGAAAGATCATCGGCTAGCTTAAGGCTGTAATGTCATTATCGAGTTTGTAGTAAGGGGGTAAGCGTTCCAGAACTACATTAACTTAACCATGACGGTGAAGCCACGACCGAAATAATTGCTCCTGTTGATGCCACAGAAGGACTGAAGCTGTTGCTAGGAATCTATTTCATGTGTAGGCATACCTCAAAGCGTAGGGTGATAGCACCAGAGCTGTCACATATCCAGGGCTGAGGACACTCGGCGAGAGCACGAAAGGCCTAAAAAACTCATTTCTCAAATTTAAACAATGTTTCTCTCTTACGATAGAATAAATGGCGTCAGGACAGTCGGCGAAAGTATCAAAGGCGTCAGACAAAGTGGACTAAGGACCAGGGGACAAAGGGCGAGAGGAATAAAACCAAGCAATTATCTATACCAAATTCCTGAAACCAACCTCAAAACAAATGGACAGAGGAGGACCGGTGATAGGATGATTGGATCCATGACTCCTGTAGTATGTTTTTTTGTTGTTTTGTGTAAATTGATGAACATTTAAGCAGTACCGGGAGAGAGAATGACTGGAATCAAGGCGACAGGACTCAGGACGATTGGCGAGAGAACGAATGGCGAGAGAACCTAAAGAGATAAGAGAATAACTCTTTGCTATTCAACTTGATTGCCAATGGTCCGAGTATGCGGGGGGCAACAATGACTGCGACGAAGAGCCAAGGCGACAGAATAACACTGCCGAAGATGGACGGTGAGAGAACCAATGCTGCCAAGACGACTGGTGAGAGCACAAGTGCTTGTGAGGCTGCTGCCGGATTAGCGATGATGGGCAGATTGACGATCGGGGAGAGGATGAAGTCGTTCTGACGTCTCTGAAGATCATCATTCCGAGAATACGATCGAAAAGTGTTGGCGGAGCAGAAATGATCTCTACAAGCCGTTGCTCGCATTGCTCACCTCAAACTTCAGCTTCCCCTCAGCGATACTGTGGACCGCGCCCATGAGCGCTGTTCTGACTTGTGCATCGGAGAGCCTCTTGAGCTGAGCGAGTTTCTCCGGGTTTGCATGCGGTGATCCAGGCCCGTAGAAGAGTTCCTTCTGCTCGTTCGTCATGATCACGTAGCCGGTGCGATTCATTTCTTTGACCTGAAAAGAGTCCTTCGAGAAGAGATTTACTTGATCTACCTGCTCAGGCGTATACGTCGTTTCCAACTTTTTGATGATGTCAATTTTGGCAGTTTCTTTATCTCCATAAATCCTGCTGACATTTTCTCTGGTGAAGTACAGAGGTTGGCCTTCTGGACCGAGATAGTCCCGCTGTGCAAGAGGATGCTGGTGAAGCGCCTTTTCGGTTTCCCTCTGAAAATTCCAATCCTGAATCATTCAATGTTTCACTGAGTTGTTACAAATTTTACGACTTCGCCATAAATTTTCGGGGCTGCCTTTAGAGACAGAGAATCTCCTTTAACTAGAGGATATCGAAACGATAAAGCGAATGAAAGAAAGTTCGGGAGATAGGGGAGAATTCCAGTCGTCGACAATAATGTCAATCGAGGATCTCTGGAGCGTCGGAGATCTCGTTAATTTAATTCCGATTAATGACTTTGTCTATGATACGCTCGCGTCTTTCTCTCTCTTTCTGACTGTTCGAAAGGTCAGACATACGGCTAAAAGTGAATTTATATCATTTCATAAAGTTGAAGGGCATGGACGAAAGCGGTGTAGTTCGTGCAAGAGTGTATAAGGCAAGTTCAAAGGCAATGAGTTGAGAGAAAAGTAAAGGCTACTCATTTTGTTCCCGGAGTTTGGGAGTACAATACGCCCAGCAATTTTATACCTCAGCGTCCTCTACTGCTTCGGCAACCCCAGTAGCCTCAACGACCAAATTCAGGAGTTCTTGCTGATCGTACTTTCCATTTTGGCCTGAAAAGTTGAAAGAGCGGTTCTTTTAATTTCGCTTTCTGATGAACCTGTCAGATCACCCCCAATCGATCCTACGATTTTGTCCAGAGAGGCATCCCTCTCAATACCACGTCCTTCACTGTGGAGCGAGAACAGTGACGGAGATAGGACGTTGATCTAGGATTCGCAATTAATCAAAAGTATATCTTTAAATTCGTTCAGTTGACTAATTGGTCGTTTTTGCTATTGTATCTTAGAGAAACCTCATTAGGGGGTAATAAATTTATCATATTATTGCTTATCATCGAAATGATTTATTGTCGCTGAATAGCAGTTTTTGCGGAATGGATAAAAGATTTCTTCAACCAAATTGATTTTACCGTTTTATTCGCTTCCTCTTCATCTTCTGCGACTATGCTGAACATCCTGGGACTGATCAGTTTGATGTTCTTCTTGTAGACATCGGAAGTGTTCTTTCCACTTATGGATAGGCCAAATTTCACGGCTGAAGTGTAGCTGATTTAAAATTAACTGAACTCTTCTGCCAATCATATATAAAAGGATCAGAAAGGGACCATTGGGCAGATGAAAAGTTGTTTTGATCAACTAGTTGATTTGCCATGCTATTCCAATCTCTTGTAGTCAGCAAATCGTGCTTATTTTTTCAATTGCCTAGGTATCAAATGATGGCCTATTCTGGCTGAGTTATTTCCATTATGCTTGACTTAGCTGATTGATTATGAATTACACACACCATTTTCACTCCTATCCAATCAAAATGTGACTCCCTTCATGAAGGATCTTCGGTCCTTTCAATAACAATTTTATTTCTCCAGGACTTTCGCTAATTAATTCGATTAACACTGCGGCTTGTCGCTATTTTCAAATGAAAATGATACTTTGCTGCGGAATCGATAATCGTATAATCTTGCAAGGTGTCGTATCTGGAGCGTTCCATGACTAAGCATACATAAAAAAAAGCATAGGCTGTTTGGGAATTATACGGTTCATTAACGTAAAATCGCGAATGTATGAACGACGAAACACGAAACGCTTGAAATTTTAAAATCTTTGAAGATTGCATGGATCTTGAAGTGTATTGTTACAGTTCCATCGCCTCTACTTTTGTGCATTTTTCTTTTACTTGGAGCAAAAATCACTCAATTCAAGAATTTCGAGAAGAAAAGGTTATTGATAAGTTCGACTTTGACAATCGATCAATCATAGACGTGCGTGCTGATGGGTTTTCATTTGATACACATATCTTATGAAAAATCGCGTATAAAATGAAATAGCAAGAACATTTCTTATTGTGGAAATTGCGATATTGACCCTGATACTTCTTTTTCATTAATATTTTTCAAAATGTAAGACCCATTCCCTCTAGTTCCCAATTTTTGTAGAATCTCGCTGAATTTGGTCGAATTAAGCCCTAAGACAGGAAAATTTGATAAGCAACATCGCAGCGCTTTCCTGGATGGAGTTCAAATTCTCTCAGATGGAAAATTGTTGGGCTTCCAGACAGCGTGAAAAGAAGAAAAACTGGTATGAAACCAAAAATAATTTTGGGGAGTAGACGTTCCATAAACCTTTCTGGAAAAAAGCAGTAAGATGACTAAATTGTAGTCATCGTTATTAAAGATCATTGTTGTTCGATATTCGTCAAGAAAAATGACAATTTGGAAGACTAGTTCATAGTAACATCATTGAAGGTGAAATGGGAGAGGGTCTTGTGATGAAGGATAGATTCTTTTTCAGACTATTTTCATTGCAACGATGTAAGGGATTGAGCAAACTTTTTCAGGCTTCCGAGAAAAAAATCTGCTTACCATCCCTCAGCAATTTCATGGGCATGGCCATGAGACGATCCTGATCAGTCATGTTCTTCTTCTTCTCGCGAAGCATCTCCTTGATTTCGCTGTCCTCGATCTCTTGTTCCAGTTCATCGATTTCCTGAAAGTTTTCTTTAAAAATCGCGTATCTTCTATTTTCCTTACCGGCATAGCCAAGGGCTTCTTAGGTTGGACGGCGACGTCCTTGCTTGTCACCTAGAAGACTTCTTTCAAGAGAAGTATATTTTGCAGTTCTACCGATTTAATCTTCGACTGATACTTGGCAGCGAACTTCTTCATTTGATCGAATTTTTGTCGAGCAGCTTGGACCATCTTCTTGCGTTCTTTCAGAATCTCTCCCTTTTTGCGAATTTCTTGAACGACTTCTTGCCAGCTGAAGCTCATGATTTTCTAATTTTCCAAAAAAATCGTACCTTCGTTTCTTCTCTGCCGTCCCTTTGAAGATTCTCAGTGTCTTCGTGAGTTTTGAAGCAATAATACCAAGGGGTGACCTGAAAATTAGTTCTTTGAAAGAGCATGTCATGAATATGGATGATAATGTGCCTGTCCATAGCCGAGCTCAATTTGTAGCTATCCCTGCTGACGACAGCTCGCTTTGCCCTGTGCACTGCGAAGGAGCCGACCCATTCCCGGTCAACTTCGACGTTCTTTCTCAGAGGGCTTTGCGGCTGAGGAACACGTTTGATGTACATCCTGGCTCGAGGATCGTCTTTGAGGATCCTCAAGAACAGGTTCTTCTCGGTATTGGTTTTCAGCGAGCTGGCGAGGCTCTTCCTTTCTGAAGAAAAAAAAACAATTTCAAGGGCAGTTCGGTGGGCTGACTATTTTTGCTAAGGTACTTCCATCGCCTGAGCAAACGTCTTCGGTTATCAGCTTTCAAGAGCTCAACGATGCATGTCGCGTGCTCGTCAAGCTCGTGAGCGTCTTGGACACACTTTTCGTGGCTCTGCTTGTCGTACTCTTCCATGTGTTGCATTCTGAAGAAACAGTAACTTGGAAACTATTATTTTAGGTTGGCACGCAAGTTCTTAGCACACCCGAATAACCTTATTCGTTAGATGCGAAGAAAGTTTCAATTGCACTACAAAAACTTTTGATGTATTCTTTGTTTCTCTCGGATAGTCAACAACCCATTCATAATATATGCGACCAAGATGAATAAGAAACAGTTACTAATTTTATGACCAAATTCGCCGAGATATAAACTCTGATAATCGTTGCCAAAATAGATGCTGAAGAAAAAAGGATAACTTACTGTATTACACCTTACAGCGTGAAAAATTATGTGTAAAATGGAGTTTTTCCTATTGTCATCATAACCTATTCCATTTTTACGTTCTATTTATCTCGTTCTATGGGTTGCAATACCGTAACTTTTACTAGATAAAATCAAAGAAAAAGTATACACGTACTTTCTAGTGGCTATGGCTGCCATTAGGCCTCCGAAGGCCTGGTTAATCCAGTGCAGGGTCAGATCTTCACCAGCCGTTTCGGATATGGGGACTAAATCATGCATTTGAAAAATCTATCTAGAGCATATTAAACCTTCAAATCTTCCCTCCTTATAGTACTTTGAATTTTTCACGTCTTCATCAGTCATGTCTTCAAGCCTCTTTTCAACCATAGACGATAGGGAACCATCTAGCGGTGCTAAAAATAAATTTGAAAAATAGAGAAAAAAATACTTCCCATTATCTACGAGATGACTGCTCGCAAAGAGAGGAAGGAAGGGGGTATCCGCGAGTTTTAACCTTATGCCTATATGCCTCTACACTCACAGATACGGTCGCCTCCCTTTCAATGCAACCGTCCATCTCTCGTGGATAATCGAAAGTAGCAAGGTAGTGCAACGTGACAAACCTATACTCATATAAAGTATCCATGACGTAATAATAAATCGTATTGTCATTTATCAATCAAAAACTACAAAAGCGAAATTGGTCGAATGTGTCACTTCCGATATCTGCTAAAGTGAAACTGATTGATGAAGTCTTAAAACTCAAGAACATCAAAAAATGAAAACATAATAAATTTTTGAAGATTGAAAAAATATGGTCCATGAAACTTTAATGTCCAAAAACAAATCTCATAAAATCGATAAAACCGATTTCTGAATAAAAAATAGATTAATGATGAAATTTTAATTTTAAGTGCAGCCAAATTAAAAATTTAGCAAAATTAACTACTGAAAAGTGAAAAAAGTGTGTCGGAAGACCGTAATCATAAAATTCCGCCCAAAGAAAACCGCCTGGAGGACTACGGGAAAGAACCTTTGGAAGAGAAGAAACATAAACCAAGGAGAGGAGAAGCTATGTGCGTGTCGCGCGCGTAGAAAAGGTCATCCGACAAATTTGAAAGACTTGGGAGATGAGAGATAAATCGAAGCATGAGAATTTTCCGAGATTTAAAACTTCATGAAACTTCTTAATAACTTAACAAAAATATACTGTAGAACGTTCAAGAGTGTTCTTGAAACAAAATCCTGACTTTCGTAATTGCACTTTATCATATTAGTAGTTAACTAAGTTGTACCAGGATGGAAAAGGCTTTATCTTATTGGCAAGCTATTGTATTCTTCATTTTTGAGGACTTGGAAATTGAGTATCTTTGAAAATTTAATGATTTATTTTGTGATCATCTATTCTGCATGTTTTATGATATGATTAGATTTTCCATAGCATCATGCTAGTACTGTTCCGTACCATCGGGTCAAGCTCTGTTATTCCCTAGAGTTGCATCATCGAACCATTTGCGTTCCCCCTTTTTCACATTTGACGCCTCACTTCTGAATCACTCCCGACTAAATCTGAGAATCAACAATATGCTTATAAAAGCCTTGAAAAGCGGCAAAATTTTCGTATTGCTAGACTTTCATCATGGCTAAAAATACTAAGGTTTTCTCTTTGTTTATCGCATCTTTACCTATATTAATTAGTGCACAAGATGTTTCAAAGACGTGCTTTGCGGTAGGCTTTCTTATTGTCTTTGAAATTCAAATTAGTATTAGTGCGCCTCGACGTCGCTTCGCAATCGCTGGTTCCTGACCGGTCTTCCTCCCGTACCAGACTCATATTTTGGTCCCTGCGATGATACAGCATCTGTTATCACGACTGAGCCGTGTTCCGGACCATGCTTTACTCTGTTGTTCGATGATCCTGATTCGATCAGTAAAGACAGATCAATTTCTTTCGGGAAAATAAGAAAATTTAGCAAGTGGTGGAACTGGGCAAGCTGCAGTTTTGGTTGTGCGTGGCTGTCACTCCACCTTGATGCAGGTATGATCGGAGACTTGAAGTAGGTTCATAATTTTCGTTAGGTCGCAGCGGACCGTACCTCTTCTACTGGTACTTACTGTGAGTACGACTCTAACCATATGGCAGCTAATTCCAAGGGCAATACTGTGTCCATCAAGATGTTGATGGAGTTTTGCAGGTACCAGGTTCATATATGAACAGAAGTAAATTGAAATTCCAGTTCTGCCTCATGCAACAACCGTCCAGCCCAGAATGGCTACACCCAGAATCCAGTTTGCAGTCAACAAACGAACAATAATCGTGAGCCCAAAATTCTTCTGTTGAAGTTGGAATTGACTAATTTTTAGTCATAAACGGAAAACCACTCGACTGCTATGAGTGCACCCCACAGCCTGGGAAGAATTGCTGGGACAGCAAGTGCACCAAGAAGTACTGCATGAAGCAGGTGACTTCGATCAAAAGTAAGTTGCTTTGAAAAGATAAAGGCAAATTTAAGTAAAAAGAAAAATAACAATGAGCTTTGATCGTCCATGCTCATTTCTTGGGGTGAGGAAAGAAAGAAAGAGACAATGGCAAAACTTGCTTATTTTTATGCTCTTGCTTGAACATGTTCACATGAGTCCATATTCAGACGGTTGGCAAATCCAGAAGACTTGCTCGAACATCAACATCTACGGCATCGACAACTACTGCCAAACGTTCGACCTAATCACAAATCCAGGTTCTCCAATAAGAAATTCTTCGAAAGACTTTCGAAAATTTAGGAGGCATGGCAGTCAAGAGTCGATATCAGCAATGCTACTGCAAAGACAAGCAATATTGCAATTCTACGCCGACGTATCGGACCATTACAGTTATTATGGTTGTTTTGGTGACATTTTGGCTCTAATCAGGGATGTTCCAACTTCATCTTCACTTCATTATGAAGTTTTGTTTTGAGATTTGTTTGAAGTGAAGTTTTCGATCATAATGTTAAAAATCAATGTTTCGAATAAATAGTCAACCCCTTTTCCGTCCTAGGATGATACAATAGTGTCAATAGATTAACGCTGCATGTGCTTGGCCAGGTTAAGGCAAATATATCGTGTTTTGCACGACTTATGATTCACGGACTGTACTTTTTGCACTGACTTATTAGATTTTACGATAGTGTCATAAGATTTATTCGGAAATCAACAAAGCCGGCAAGTCTTAGCGCATCTTTCTTTCCGTAGATCTCCATAGAAGTCCTGTTCGCAGAAGCCACTCTTCTCGTAGAACGGGCATCGTTCGTCCTGAATATCAAAACTATGTTCAATTTGCTATAACTGATTTGCCGCTTCAGAGCTAATTTGAATTGTTCGCATAAGTTCTGACTCAGGCCTCATCTTTTGAAGAATAGTTTGGCTCAGGATAGATTTAGGATTCGAAAAATAGTAAAAGCGGCGAGCATGAAGAAGCAGACCTAGGTAAACCTTCAGCCAGAAAAAAATTCTAGGGAAGGGGGTACGAAAATAATTTTTTATTGAAAATTTTATGTATAGAGGGTGCGAAACGGGACTTTTGCGGAATATTTTGACTTAAGGTGGTATGCGCGAGAGATCTGGCTTAATCTCTGCCTAGGTCTGATGAAGAACACTAGCCTTGTCAAAACATCCATCTTCCGACTCGGCTTGATCGCAGAAATTGCACTGCTTAGGGCAGTATTGCTTCATAAGTGCTTCATATTTGGGATCATTGCATTGATTTGCGAATTGATGGCAGGTATTTATCTAAACTTTCTCTATAACCCTAAAAAATTTGTTGACTTGCCCTATTCCTGCATGTATTTTTTATTGAAGGAGCCGTAGTGTTAATGATTTTCTTCGTCGGTAGAATCGTCGTCTTGGAGTTGGTATCGCTGAACTCCTTTAATTATCATAAAGGTGATAGTTTTCAATTACCTATGGTAAGAATGCGAGTCCTTCTGGCATAAATCGCAAGTCTTCATACAACTCGTCTTCATGATGGCTCTATACGCAGCCATGGCACAGAGTCCTCTCTAAAATTACTTCTAAATGGAAGTAGCCTTTTTAAAAATCAAAATGGAATACCTGCTTCGACAATTCGCAATGCCGAGCCTTATCTTCACATAGGTTTTCGTGATCATCACTCGTCGAGTCCAGAATTTGGTTATCCTCCTTCAAGCAACCCCCAAACCGGTTCAATTTCTTAATGTCTGTGGGGGTGAACTTCATGTTGTCTCTAAGCTCGACTCCAGACTAAAATTCAAATATTTAATTGTAAAATAATTTGAAAATACACCTTCTTAGGAATCATAGTGGCCAATCTGATTTTTCTGTGGTTGTCGACTTTTCCAAAGGCGTAGCCGTCATAGTGCATGATTGAATGGTAGTCATATCTATCAGGAAAATCTACATCGAATGAAGATAGCTTTTCGAAATTACCTAGGTTAAAAAATGAATTTATGTAAATTACAGTAGCATACCAACTTGATCCTTTTCGACATTAGTATACACCACTTGAATGAAATCATCCCTATCCGGGCGTTGATGCTCGTGATAAAATTACATTTTATTAATGATCGTTTAAAAATTAGTTAAATCTACTCTGATTAACAGATTTTTATCAACAAAACCTGAAATATTTATTTAGTGATATACCTCGAACCCTACAGCGTGCATGAACTAAAATATACTAATTTGAAAAATTCCCTAAAAATCCAAACCTCGTGCCAAATGATATAATCTGCCAAGCAATCGGCTGCCAGGGATACTAATTGTTTACCTCCTGTATTTTTTTTAAATTTAAGTATACTTAGAACATTTTATATACCCATTTTTCCTACATATGAATAGCAACCATCCAATGGCAAAACATATAAATAATCCTTCTCATTAGTTCTCTCAACAAATTTATAACACGGTATTTGACGCGTCATTTCTTCCAATGACGACTTTAAAATATTCTTTCTAAAGATAAAATTCATATATTCAAAAATTGAATATTACTTACTGGTATTCCGAATATTGTTCAGATAATTCATATGGAACAACATTGTTTCGCCATCGGTTTACGGCAGCGTCTTTTCTAGATACGCCTAAAATCAAATGTAATTTTTTGAAGATCAATTAGCAATACCTCGAATAATTTCCCCATTAATGCCATATCTGGCCCTTTGAATTGGCGTTAAAACTGAAATCTACCCAATTTCTTCGAAAGTTCGGCATTTCTTACTCATATCCCCGTAAACCGAGGGGTTTTTCAGCTTTTCGTTTATCTCCCAGATACTTTTCGCGTCTAGTGAATAAAAAATCATAGAAATTACTAGAATATCAATTATTTTGAGCATTTTTCTCGGAAAATAGCGGAATTTCCGGTATATTGGTCAGAGGATTTCTATTGTCCAGGTGTTTTATAGCCGGATATATGAAATCTTTAGGGATATTTGGAATTCGGATATTGAAATCCCCTACCAGCTGACCAATTACTGTCGCCTTTCTTTGTTTTCCCGTTTTCATGCTTGTCGTGATTTTCTCCACGTTGTGTCCACTCTTGTTTACTTTTCATTTGCTATTTAGAAAAAATTTAAAAATCATAATTTATTTCAGAAAAGCGTAAAAAACATCAGTCTTTCATTACGAGAATAACATTCATGATAAAAATTCTCTAAGATAGTTTGAAAAGAAACGGTAAAAATTTTCTAAAAAATCACATTTGTAAGAAAGGTCATAAGAGTAGTCTTTAACGCCAATAGTGCTTCGAAAAGCCTATGGAAAAAGACAGTGACCTAGATTTCATTAATAATCTAAAAACCATGGATAAAAAATTTGGCGGAACAATAATCGCTTCCATAAAAATCCTCTGAAAAACTAACATTCTTGAAAAATTAGGCCGTCGTCTCCGAATAGACTAGTTTTCCCATGATCGCGTCGAGGCGAGCGTGGAAAGTCTGGAACAAAGTCTCGAATAAACCCCCGAATTTTCAATTTTTACCGAGTAGAGTTTAGTCGCGAAGTAGATGCTCGAGGTGTCGGCGAACTCTCTGATCGAGTGCATAGCCAGTTGGGGGCAGCCTGGAAATTAAAAAATGTAAAATCAGGGATTTTTAATTCGTTTTCCGAAAACGCATATTTATTGTGTCCAATTAAATTCCTAGTGGGATCTTTTATTTTTCAAAAGTTGAAAAAGAGGCTCTTCTATTTTTTCTCCTCAAATTCTTACCAACGTCGACAGTCTGCAGCCCCAGCGCGGTTGCCAGAATCGGTCCCACCGTCGAGCCGCAGGGCGAGTCGTTTCGGACGATCATTTTCTAAAATTTACTATCTTATCTTTAAATTGTTTTTTTTTAAATCAAATGTTCCACTTTTTAGGGTCCATAAAAGTGATCTTTTTTAGATTAAAAATACAAAAGGTCGAACAAATGTACTTTCCATGGCTATTTTTCCTATCCTTTTAATAATCGATTTTTCCCGACGTCTTTTTCAAAAATTTCACCTGCAACGGCACGCCCGCCTCTGCAGCGACCTCCTTGAGAATGGCGTGCGTGGTAGGCGTCGTGGCGTAGCGCTGATTCACGTTGACTTTCACGACGACACCCCCGTGGAAACAGGGACGGTGGTTCTGCTCGTGCTTGTCCGAGTAATTGGGATGCGCGGCGTGGGCCTGAAGTTTGATACTTTTTAATATCCAAACCGTTTTCAGTCCCAATCTCTATTATTAGGCCTTAACTTTTAAAACGTTATCCAACCCATTTTCCAGTCCTATTCTTTATCATTTTATCTCAAAAATATTTATCTTTTCTTATTCTTTAAAAATTTGATCAAAGATATCTTTTTTTTCTAGTTTCTATTCATCAAATTATGCCAAAACATTTGATTTATTTTTCAAACTCTTACCTGATCCGCAGAAATGAGCATCGAGTTCCCGATGGCTTGTTCGAAGTAGCTCTTTGGGTCGTTGGAATTCAAACAGGTGCCGATTCTTCTCAGAACGTACTCCGTAAAAGACGTCCCTGCGCCCATTGCGGAAGAGGAGCCGACCTGAAATTCTTAATGTTGACATACAATTTTTAATCTTCACCTAATAAAATTCGTATCTTATTTTCCTTCAGAAAAGTTATTCTTTATCAGGTTAAAACTTTTAAATGGATTTTTCTTGTTTTGAGAACAAAAGTGGAAAAATGAGCATTTTTAATTGTTATATTTAAAAATTGATTAACCTCCTCGTTATCAAAGCACGCGGCCATTCTGATGAGTCGTTCATTTTCAAATCCGATCTCGTCCTGCAGAGATTCGATCAGCCCTCTGATCGCAGTGTAGGTGCCGACCAAGTTATCCAGTCTCGCTCCGCAAATGAACTCCTCGTGAACTCCGCCGATGGCCTAAAAATGACAAATTAAGCAGATTTATCAAGGGTAACCCTTTGAAAACTCATGTTCTTATTTTCCTTCACGAAAATAGAATAAGTGCATTTTTTCGACAAAACTCCGTTCAAAATTGAATTTGAATTTTCCGGGCCAGTCCCCGTACCGCTGGATTCGCATCGTAGAGGTAGAGGTCCATGTCGACGATGTCCTCGGGTTTGCACTCGGCCGCCTCCGAAATCAACTTCAGGAAGGTGGAGTGGTGCTCGTTGACAACGGAACGAGGATCCACGAGGGTGTCGGCCTGAACAAATGTTGTTAAGGTTGCCCTTTTCCAAAAATTTCAACTTACTAAAGTGTTTCTACAAAAATGAAGATACTGTATTTCCTTAAAAAAAAAAAAACGTACATTATTATCCTCGCACTTTTTCGGGGGGCAATTCAACCCTGCAGCGGCATAGCTTTCCAGAATCGGTCTGAAATTATTTTTATTTAAATTTTGAACTTCGAGTTAAGATCAATTTCATACTAAGTTTGAAGATATTTAAAATTTTGAAATCTCTAACTAATACCTGAGATTAGTCTCCGTGTTGCAGGAGAAAGTGTTCCTGTCGGTTTCCAAGTGAATTGCCAGATTCGGAATGAACAAGATCGGCTTTTTCACGTTGACCAGCTTCCTTCTCAAAGCGCCGGACTGAAAATACTCGTATTTTTATTTTTCGAAAAAAAAATTGAACCTCATTCCCCCTGAGTATGATCTCCCCAGCCACGGAAAGGTCTCTGTCGAACCAAGTGCGCCAAATTCCGCCTCCGTAAATCGAAACTCCCACCTGAAAATACCGTAATTTTTGAATTTTCACAGAACTACCAACTAATTTGCATAAATTCGAGTCAAATTCATTCTTTTACTCGATTTTGAAAAGAATTTTAGATTCGAAATATCCAGGTATCTAAAAATATTTCAAACCTGATTAAACCTATCTGCTCCCTGTTTGGAGACTGGTTTGACTCGAAGGCACGGGCTGAAATTATATTGTTTAAAAAAGAAATTTAGCTGTGTTTGAATTTTAATGGATCAGAGCATTTTTATCCAGTTATTTTCGTCCAATGGATCAATTTAAAAAATGTATAACTTGGCACCTGTCAGTGTGGCCGACGACGATTGAAAATCCGTCTCCTGGTTTATGTGCGCCTCCCACGGCAAATGCCAGAATTGCAGAACGGTTTCTGAAATTTATTATTATTTAATTGATTTAAAAGAAACTTACTTGGTGACAAAGTACTTGCTTTTGGGCTGGAGTTCCCATTTTCCAGTTTCAGGTAGCTCGTGGAAACCCGCCGCCGTCAGCAGCTTCTTACATTCGTAAACCGCTGAAAATAATCAAATTTTTAAAATATCATTTCTGCAGCATTTTCTTCATTTTAAAAAGAATTTTATAGAAAAATTTATTTAATAATAATTTAAAATAATTAAAGGTAAATAAAAATAAAGTTACCATGATAAGGCGTAACGGAATTGTTCAAGAAAGTGATGAATTCCTGTGCAGCTTTTCTGACCTCCGGAGAGCTGGGCGCCATTTTGAGCATCGATTGAAATTCGACGAGGCAGAAAATGTAAATCGATCTCTAGAAACAGGAAAATTCGTTAGAATTCGGGCCCTTATCAGTAACGAAAAATCGAATTGTAAAATTGTCAAGACCAAGATAAAGACATCTTTTAAAAATGAAAGTCAAAGGAAAAATCAAGTTTGCTATACCCAGTGAGATAGAATTCGGGCTCTTATTTTATCAGAAAAAAACATAAAATTCTAAAGATAAATCTTAAAAAATCGATTTTCTGAAATACTAGAAAATCGAGAAACAAACGATGTCAAGGATAAAACTTTGCTCAAAATGTTCGTTTGAATTCTGACTCTTACATCAGCCAGATTTCAAAAATATAAAGTCCAAGGAAAAAGAGAAGTTTGCAAGTATCCCGCATAGTTTATCCCCATCTGAAAGGACTTTAAAAACTCCGCGAAATTTTATGACAGCCTAGTTTCCTTGGCTATTCTTTAGCATGGTTAAAGTAGAATCCCCAGGTAAATATGGCGATTTAATGTCGGTGACAATTTTTTTGCAGAAAGGTCGAGAGGGTTATAAATAAAAGTTATTGTAGAGAAAAAATTAAATGAAAAATTTTCCTACTGTCACAGACTTGAGACTTTTCCACCGCAACTGCGGTGCGGTGCGGTTGTGGTTGCGGTTGAGAAAAATAGGAAAAATGCAAATTAACATATATTATTTATTAGTTCGTTGTTTGTTGAACATGATTTGAGTCGGGTAATGGGGTAGTTTTGGCATTTTGGGAGTGTCCTACTATTAGAAAACGCTCCTCATATGGAGTTGCCTTCAATTAGGGAGAATACGATAAATAAGCTCCTTTAAAAACTCGATTTTTTTTCGATTTTGGAATGCGGTGCGGTGCGGTGGTCAAATTTGACCAAAAGTCCCAAGTCTGAATATGTGTCCTTTGTTTCTTGCATCTTTCTTTTGTCTTCGGCAATCTTTATCATTATCTTCTTCTCCACTATCTCTTTTCTTCTCCAAATCTTTCATCAGAATATCCGACAGTCAACCACAAATCGGGGTAAAGGCGATTGAAAAGAGAAGCAGGTGTGCAGATATCATCTTCTTATTAGCAGAAATGACATCTTTGTCAGAAACTTTGAAATATCGCAATGTGAAATGGTTTATCAGACTGGAAAATAGGATTCTTTTGAAATTGGACTCTGTTGGAAAATGAGAAGGGGGAGAGGAGTGAAACTTGTGTGGAATCGAGATACGAGCGAGGAATCCTTACCTGATTAAACATTTCCTTTTTAATATCGCGTTCTTTGATGAAATAGCTCGTGGTTCTTACAATCTTGTATTCGCTCTTTTCTATTATCTGACTATATTGGAGCAGGCAAGAATGAATGAATAGGTAATATTTTATCAATTGATTTTTCTTGAGTGTGAGCAGATTTGTAATAAAAATGCTTCAAATCGACAGAGTTCAGGTTAAGACATTAAAACTTTATTTGG
>LIAE01006431.1:0-66756 GCA_002287525.1 Diploscapter pachys | reverse complement strand
TCACATTATGATACAAAAACGATAAATATTTTCTAACATTCCGAAAATCATAAGAACCTTGAAAATGTCAAGAACAGAACAAGTCAATGCCTTATAATTTTGAAATATCTTCTAATTTAGTCATTCTCACGACAATATTTTCAATGTCTGATAATAAAAGAATATTTTGGTGATTTATGTAAATTAATATGTGAAATCAATATGACAAAGTTATGTCTAATATAAACAAAGTGTTTTGAATGTTTCAAATGCTCCAAATCTTATATTTTTCTAGACAGAATCAGTTTTCAGGACGAGAGATGACCAATGAAGAAACCTTTAGGTATTTTTAAGGAATACACCTGAAAGCTATGAGACTTCCATCACTGAGTAAGTTTATTGGCTATTCTAACCAAAACAATATGTTTCTATAGATAATTTATCCCTTTCATATAATGAAATTTTGGCATACTTAGCAGTATCTTATCCAAAGTAGCTGAAGAGGTTCCTTTCACTTCTGCCAGACTAATTATATCTGAGAATTAATTAATCATCTCCTTTTTAGACAGGATTTCTTTTTTATTTGTCTGCCTTTCCTGGCAAAGAAGGCATTTCTTTCGCCTTTCAATTCCCTCTTCAAATTCTTATCACCTTTTTGTCATTATCTTTTCCCCTAAATCTCTCATCAAGTTAGCCGATGGACAGTCGCAAGTCAAAACACAGGCTATTGAGGAGAGAAGAAAGGTTGATATTCTCTTCTAATCAGGAGAATTACATCTTTGTCAGAAACTTTGAAATGTCACAAAGTGAATATGCCTCAGTATTCAAACCACCAATCTGAATGGACCGGCAAGGATCGGCAGTCGTGAATTGTCGATTCGTGTAAGGTAATATACAGATCTGCATTTTCTCGCACTGATTTTCAATAGAATTTCTCTGCGGATCCGTATATTGTCTAGCACGAATCAATAGGTTTTTGAAGTTGCATCATGATATAAAATTGGAAATATTATCGATTTTGCGGTAATTGTATTTAACGCCACTTCGCTACATCCTACGAAATAGTGTGAAGAAAAGATCCCCTTTCCTGATTATACAAGCCATATGGCGGAATGACGGAAAATCCAAATGGGTGATTTTGCAGTTTTATAAAAGGTGCAACATTTTTAAATGAAAACTACGACATGTTCATATGTGTGACGTTGCAGGATTTTCAAGTTACCCTTGCATTCTTGCGGAAAGGGCTACATGCAATTTCACTTTCGAATTTGATGGGCTGATAACTCATCGAAGAAGACACGAACCCATCCTTTCTTATCCCTCTGCCTTCATCAGAAAAAGGAAAGATAATAGCAGAATAAAAAGAAAATAATGATAGATTTGGAATCAAATTGAAGGAAGAGAGAAAATAAGATTGAAACAAGGTTATGTGCTGAGAAATATGCACATAAAGTGAGTGACAAAGACATTGGCTACTCATCATGGCAAAGCTTCTTTTATCTTGCCCTGTCTAAAGTTCCATTTCGAAATGTTCGAGTTGAATCGATTTCAGGACCAGAGTTCGTACTAAAGTCCCCCCTCGCGTGAATAATCCAGTTCACATGAGATTCAGGTGAGGTTCACTTGATCTTAAACAAAAATGACCATGGCTTCTAAGAAAATTAAAGAAATCGCTATTACATTTCGTTAAGTGTTGTAAAAGCAAGATTTTTCCCAACTTCGTCATGCAAATTTTAAAATTCATATTTCTGATGATCTAATTTCGATTTTACAGCTATTTATTTAAATTTCTGTCTCACAGCACCGATGGGGGATAGTACAACTTCAGATGCACTCTCGACCACTACAGCAGCAGAGTGTGAGTTTACTCACAACTTTCATACCTAATTGAGCAATTTGTATTTTTGTTGAGTTTGTCTGTATGTCCAAGCCTAGGTCATGACAGATTTTTCTGACTTCTATGTGTTAAACCTAGATAGGCATCGCAAATTTCGCTCCCATTGTATTTTTCGCTTTGATTCGAAAAGTGTCATCTTGTCATTTGAAATCCAAAAATGGCAGCAGAAGCTTTCTGAAAAGACAGGAAATAGTTTTATTCCAGAGAAATTTAACCATTATTTCCAAATGAATAGTTTTTGAAATAACTAAATTTATAAGTAATTTTAAAAGAATTGAGAGATGCTGACCATCGGAACAACGACATCGATTAATGACGAATTCGCGTCTCGCTAACAGGATGATAGAGAAAGGTCTCCACTGGCTAGGGACGGAAAAGACAGATATCAATAAACATCAGAAAAAGGGAATTGGCTTTAATGCAATGACTATCAGAAAAAAAGGAAATTGGATTTGGTTGGAAAAAAAATCACCAGTTTAGTAAAAATTTCTATAAAACTAGAATATGTTTGGCATATGAACAAAGGACAATCATGCGTATCATTTAGAGGTTCGTGAAATAGAAAAAAAAAGAATTGAACAAATACTGAAGAAAAATCAATTCCACTAGGCTATTTATTCACAATAATCTTAACCATTTATAATATCAGTATAATCAATTATCCTTCATTATAACGAAGTCGAGAGTTGCCAGTGTCCTTCGCTCAAGGGGCACTGACAACTTCCAACTTTTTTTTTTATAATGGAGGATATCCAATCTGTTATTCTCATAGGTAATTGTGTACTCAGTTATCCATTGCATCCAAGATAAAATATCCAATCGACTGATATTGGCTGACAATTTCTTCATCTAACTTCTCCTTTTCCTCGTTTATCCGTTTTCGCTTTTCCTCTTCGAACATCTCTCCTTACCAAATCACCCTTCCTTCCCCTGCCAGCGCCTCTCCTATGGTTGTCCATTCCAGTCCATAGACAGCCAACCGTTGTGCCGCCTCTGCAAAACACCGCCCCCTTCCCTCCCTTAGAACCCAAGTTGAACCCAGTCTGTTGATATGAGATCTCAGAAATAGTGGATTAGAGAAAATCTTTGGCACTGAAATAGCATTGCTAAAAGAGATTCTGAGAAATCAGCTCTAAAGAGATATCAATTAGAAGGAAAAACGACTGCTGAAAATGGCGATTCATGGCTGGACTGTCTGTGTCAACGCTACTTCGTCGGTTTCTAGATTACTGTCCATCTCTAATCATGGCTACCTTTATCATTATAAAGCTGCCATCAGATGATATCCCTCATCACCAGGCAAGCCCCGCTGCCCTCTTTCATCTTGCGTTTGATTTTATCGTTTCCGAATTTTTTCCACTCGACACAATGGCAGGAATCATCTTTTTTCTGTTCCACGCTTTATTCGCCGTTGTTGATCCGTGCTTTCAAACAGCACCAGGTAATCTTTAGATCAATTGATATTTATTTTGTCAGCATTTTAGGAGACGGTGCTACAACAATACTGCCTCCCTCCACGTCTACAGCACCTTCCACCGATATGACAGAAACAACCACTCTGATTTCCACATCGATATCTACAAGCACGTCCACATCCTCGTCTACAAGCACATCCACATCGACGTCTACAAGCACGACCACATCAACGTCTACAAGCACGACCACCACTTCATGTAAGTCAATATCTATCTTCGTCTTTTAAACCATACCCAATAATGATTTAACTAGCATTTTTGTCGATTCCCTCACACAGATATTATCGCTGTGTCTAGATCAAATTCTTCCAAATCGCATAGCGTCAAAATAAGCAGTACCTAAGGAGGAAAAAGAGGGCTCCATTTCATAATGTCCAGAGAGATAAGATAGGAGTTTATCTTTCCGGCTGATACCGTTGTTGGGAATGTTTTATGACACTAGAAATAATGGGAAGATTTGAAGTAAAGTAAAAATGTAAAAAATCTAGGTTCGTTTAGAATAGAAAACTATAGGTTATGTAAAACCGTTTGGGAACTGTCGTGAAATAATTCATTTCACTTTTCAATTTCTACCAAATAAAGCAAGTGGTTTTGAAGTACCATCTTTTTCAATGAAGAAAACCACCTGCCGAAAATGACCAAAAATAGAGTAACTTCAAATGATCATAAAATGCAATAGACTAATTTGTTTTTCAATCGGTTTTCAGCATATTACTCAGCTCGATAAGGGGTTTCATTTGATATATAACATGATGGGTCTTATTTACCAAATGGTAGCTTGACCATATGGGCCGCTACCATTTGGTATAATACCATGTTTGGTATCGTTCGGCTCCAAATTAAATGGAAATAAATAATAGATGTCTCTAGTGTCAATTTGAGTCCAAATTTTGGTAGACTACCTATGAAAATATGATCGTATCATTTTCTTGAAAATTGACATTAAATTTTGTTTTCTAGCTACTACTACAATCGATTGTTTCGCAAATTCAGCTCCAATAGCTGACTGTCGTAAGTCTTAACAATTTTTCAAGCCAACCATTTTATTATCAATTCAAGAGGAAATCTATTGCACGAGTCCATAAGTTTCATGGACCTTTTTCGGAGGAATCATTTTGCTTTCTGGAAAAAAACTACTGTATATGTTCCGAGAGCATATTCATTCATTAAATTAGATTAAATTCATACATCGAATTTGTAGGAATAGTGTATGCATTACAAGGAAAGCGTTATCACTTCTTTTTAACCGAACCTAACTATCAGCATCAAATTTACATGATAAACGACCAAATCGTTTTTCAAAAAATAGAATCATCTTACTCTTCCTCAATAATAATTCGTTGTGATTAGAGAGTAAAGAAAGATGCCTTCTTCTTCAAGCAAAAACGTTTTTCAAATCTAAATTCAACTATTTCAGCTGAACAATGTCCTACTGGCTGGGATTTTGTTGAAGGCAAATGTTATCAGGTGATCGTTGAATATCATTTTCGTTTTAATTTCGTTTTGTGAATACCAAGAATTTTAGTCTTTTAATACTTTTGTCACTTGGGACGTGGCAGCTGCGAACTGTAGGGCATTATGCACCCCTCCCTCCGCAATGTGCCATCTAGTAAGGCTTTACAGCCAACAGCAAGGCATGGACTTGGATAATTATAGTAAGGAATTTCATGAGAATTTATTAATGTATAAATGAATTTGGAACATTCGATTTCTAAATTGCGTGTTTTTTTCATTTTGCGGCATTAATAAGACTGTACTCACAAAGGAAGCTAATGGTTAGAGAGGCCAAATTAATTTTCAACATTGATTTAACGTTTAAATTGGGTATCAGTCTGATCATCGAAGTCATGCTGATCTCAAAACTTTTTAAATCTCCGAAAACGATCTATCCTAAGTAAAGCTCTGATCATCTTTGTAAAGCGAACATTTCCTGCTGCAGTCTTTCCGAATTTTTCGGACAATAAACTCCCAATCAGCCTACTATTTATTAAAAGACGTAGTTTAACGTGAAACTCATCCAAATTATGTCGAAACTAGCCAAAATTTCTTACTAAATTTTATAAAAACTAAACAGGATAATTAAAATCGTCTAGTGATTTTTTTTCCTTTTTCAGGTGGTAGTATTAGCCCTTGGATCGATATACGTAAGATCACCCCAGGTGATTCTACTGTGAGTCATCATTTTACTTATAGACAATTTTGGAAAGTAGAACGATAGAAACATACGAAAATAATAAAGGGTTAGGGGAGGGAAGGCTAGAGCATCTTTTACCATATTATTTCGTATGTTCCTATCATTTATCGTTCTACATTTCCAGGTTGTCTACTATGATTAGTTCAAAGATATTTGTTTTCATACTTTTCATCGCTCTGTATTTTTATCTACAAAAAATTTAGCGTCTACAAAACAGCGATGGCCAAGAATATACGTCTACGTGTATCTTTTGGGACACTGGCGCCGGGTAAGTAAAAAAAGTTTCTCCGTAACCATGGTTTTAATTGGATAATTGAATCAAAAAGTCTATAGCAAGAGTACCCTCGACTCTTTTAGCGATCTAGATTGGAACAGTGGACATGGCTCGTGTTGAAGCCGCGAATGTTAAGGCTTGGTCGCGATTCTCCTATGGCGATCGCGACGAATATCGAACATTCGCGTGCATCAACACAAGTCATGGTCACTACATAAATCTAGGCCTCGAATACATATAAAAAGAACAAGATATAATGAATGATTGAGCTTTCAACTAGTGGATAATTATTAATTATATTTAGGGAGCCGAGTAAGAAATTTAGTTAAATTGCAACGGAAGAAGAGTTTGATTTTCAAAAATGCACAAATACCGCAATACAAAGTTTCCATATTTTATAGTAGTGCATTTATGGAAATCAATTCTTCAATTTTCCGATGTGTTGTACTAAATTACTTCAGATGGCAATGGAGATTGTGGTTACGTGAGTCATATTTTTAGTCCATTTAAATGTTTACCTTTTATAAAAAAAATATATCGTTGCACAAAATGAATTAATTTATACCGAGTGGATCATTTTCGAAAATCTAAAAATTATTTTGTCTTGTTGAGAGTTTGTACTAATGTTATTTTGATGAATTACCGTGATCATCTATTTCCTAAAATTTACTTGACTTCTCTACTTATAAAAAGATTTTGAAGTTGACTTAGATCAAAGAAAAACGAATTAAATGTCATTAAATGCAGAAATTAATAACAACTCAAATGCACGTTTTATAATGAATATTTTAGCTAAGGTCTACTGGATTATGGGTCGACTTTGATGTAAGATTAGGTTTAATCTGTGAAAATACGAATGCCGTAAATTCTCTAATAGAATCTTTTTTTATTTTTGAGAGGTTGAAAACTAAAAACTCCAAGATGTCTATTACAGGTTTTACGGTATGAAATATTTTAGTTAGAAAATAACTAGAAAAATGGAAGGAAAGAGAAAATATGTATGATCAGATTTGGAAGATTTGACCCGATATTAGATTCGTTAGTGCTTATTTCTCTCTTACATCCTGATGACGAATAATCCAAGAACACTGACAATAGTATTTCCCATTAAAAGTAACCCATCGGGTCGAATATTTTCAAGTCTGTGTATAATATGTTTTGGTAAATGAAATTTTCTAATCAGAAAGAGGAGAGAAAAAACTTAAATGAAAGAAATATCACTTTTGATTGTTAAAGGCACATTAAAATAGTTCAGAAACTATCGCACACACTATAAAAAATTTCCTAAAATCATATTCAATATTTAGTGCACTGCTAATTTTGCCTATGTCTGCGAAACGGACGAACGGACTGGCACATGCCCTATTCCTTGATTATCTTTCTTATCTGATATTTCACTTTTCAAATGAAAATTGTACAAATAATAAATTTTTATTTTTATCAAAAAGTTGAAATGAAAATAAATCGAAAGCTATGGTTCACTAATAAAGTTGCTTAACACTTCAGAGAAGTCAGATCAATTTGATTTTTATTTTCGGGACGAGTATCGACAGGTGAAGCTGGGCATGCATGCTTTACTTTCTTGAAATTCAAACTGCAGATGAATGGCGAAACGGGAATCATAGTATTTCGCAAAGAGAACTAACCTTAAATGCCTTATTCATGCATATGTAAACATTCCTATCATCACTTAATTTGATTCAAATTCTTCATTGAAGTGTTTTGATGAAATGCAATTATTCATAGGAGCTACCTAGATTTGAACCTAATGCTCAGGACGAATGTCTCAAATTTAAATTGATTTTCTTCATAATGATGACTTTGTATTCGTCCAAGGCGTTAGATAAATTCTATCTCTGAGTTCAGGGCGTATTTCGGTAGACGAAACTGGCAACGAATTAGTGCCCAGTTTCATTGATCTCGAATAGCAGAGGAATGATGAAGCTAAAATTAAAGATAATCAAAAATGCAAAGTTGTTTAGATCTGTGTCCGGATCCATCAAATTTCCGGTTGTGAGCTTCCAGGAGTTTCGTGGATCCGAACACAGTTATATTCTACATAGGGATATAATGAAACTGACGTAGGCTTTTTTATGAGCGGAGAGCCACTCATCCTCTACCAGGGGATGAATGAAAAAAATCAACAAGCACTCGCTTTCTTTCCGTCACAAAAACTATGGAGATAAGTCACGCTCATAAAATCATCCTCATCTTCCTAGCTTCATGTTGAATTTCTAAGTCATACCTGTTTTGAGTAGGTCTTTTGCGGCTTTTAGTAACTTTGACGCTTCTTATCAAGAATCCAAGTTCCACAGGAACAGTGACAACTCAGAACGAATAGGATCAATTTAAAGTCTAATTGTAAGATAAATGAAATTTTTCGTCGAATAGTCGAAGTTTTCTTACTCGGATAACATTTCAGTAAGAAATATGACACTAACGATTATGATCGGGCAAAATGCACAAATGTCTGAAAATTACCTCTTCTATATATAAATATATAATTTGAAACGTTATATTACTAAAATCGTGACTTCTCGGAAATAAAAAAAAAAAACTATAGCCTATCTATAGCAGGTGATAGAAAGAAATAAAAAAAAGCTATGGTATTTATGCAAATGAATACGTTTTCAGAATTTGGCAGTTTATAAACATGTTCAATACAAATTTATATCTGGCTAACGAATAAAAAATAGCTCTCGATGATTTTTAGTCTTCCCTGATGCGTAGGTCACCCGACTGATAAAATAACAGGACAAATATCCGAACAAAAATACAGCAATACATATTGTAAACGCATAGAAAATGCCAATATAAATGCAAATATTAAAAGGTAAGAATACACCAGCGTTGTAGTCTGATGAATATACGATGGTATAAGGCTCAAAAAGCACTGGATTCACACAGTGGTGATATCTCTGGAACAGCTTTCTTTTATCGGATCCAATCGCACACATCAAGTACAGGAATGGATGGAGGTAGAAATTTTTGAAACCGAAACCGGAACTTCCATCCATCCCTGATCAAGTGTCGCAGATAGCACCATTGAAATCATTACCCTGATCATATCTAGCTTTACAACAATCTCAATAAGTCGATCTCTACCTTTGTTGAATAACGCCACAGTTTATGCCAATTTGTTGAACATCGCTACAGCAACAGACTTGGGACTTTTCCACCGCAACTGCGGTGCGGTGGTCAAATTTGACCAAAAGTCCCAAGTCTGCTACTGTCAGGACTACTTACTTTCTGCCAAAGGGTGGTGGAGAGAGTAGAAAATTGACCGGTCGTTGGGAGACGAAATTCGGTAATAATGTTTGGGAATGGGTGAGATCGGCGTTGATTTTGGATTTGAGCATTGCTTGATGTAAGCTAATTTAGTTAGATCATAGATATCGAGAGGATGTATCCAAATCTGGCAGTGGGCCAATCGCAGGACCCATATTCTGCACAACTTTATCAAGTTTATCATCGACTTAGACCAGGTACTTTGTGCTTGAAGGGTACTTTCTTCCCAAATTTTGTTTCCAACTACCAAGTTTCTACCAAAAATGCGTTTTTGCAAGAAAAAAAGCTTGAGACTAGAGATAAAAGATAATTTAGCTGATTCAAACCATTTTTTTCAAAGATAAAAACAAAAAAAACTACAATAATTTATCATTCATTTTATCGAATAATGCTACATGAAAATGGCAGGCCGTGGCATATTTGGGAAACCCGTATTAGCAGTACTTAAAGTGACAATTTCTCAAACATTCTAAATTCTGTGATTTTCGAAATTCACAGACAAAATTCTATTGCACATAGTATCGAATCGTTTAGTGTGAGTTAGAATCAGGACTTTTCGGGATGAAGATTTGAAGAAATTTAAATTCAGTACTCCGTCCAGCCCTGATCCGAATTTTAAAGCAAGTATGCAAGTGTTTTGGGTTAGATCTTGAAGAAATATTTTGAGTTAGATGACCATACAAATAGAAATGGTACTTTGAAAACCTCTTGATATGATACGAGTGAGAGGGAAGGTTTTTGATATGACAAAATTATCAAACAGTCTCAAAATCAGAGGTTTTCAAATGGTCGATAAAATCTTTAAAAAAAAAGTCGAAAATTAAAAATTTCAAAAATTACATCATTTTTGAGGATGGAGTTGACTAGAAGCGGCCGTTAGGGGTGCGGCTTTTGGAATTTTTGCGGCAGCCGAAAAACGAGACGAGCATGACGAGCAGCGCCACGAAGAACAGACCGCCCACGCAGGCGAACGGGGTGAGCGAGGTCTGAAAATTTCAAAATTGAACTTTTCAGAAAATCTGGCTTTCTTGTATAAAAATAATGAAATTTGCAGAAAAGCCCATAAATTAGAGAATTTCATTTTTCAATCTTTGAGAGATAAAATCATGAAGGATCATGCTTATAAAAAGTTAATAATGAGAAGGGATTCATTAAAAAATGATGTTCCACCTTGGTGGCTGACGAATCGTTAACCCTGGAGGCGTAAACGACGAGCGGGTTGAAGTTGTGCTCGCATTGCATGCCCAAGTAGCCGTCGGGGCATCTAAAAATGAATTTTACAAGAAGTTTCGGAAGTAAATATTTTCAAAGATAATTTTTAAAATAAGCCAGAAAACTGTTCAAAAAATCAGTCGGACAAAATGAATTTTAAAATTACGCACTTGCAAGCCACGTCGTAATTCGTCGTTCCTGTGGATGTGTGCCAAATCACCTCACACCGACCGTTGTTGTAGCAGTAATCTGAAAAGTAGCCACTTTTAATATTTTCACAAAAAATCTCATTTTCCTGAGAAATTTGAGTTTCCTTATTTAATTATGACATAATTTAAAAAATAAAATTTCCCACCCCGACACCTGGACGCCTCGATACGTTTCCTCTTGGCCAATAGCACGGGGTTTATAGACGATTTGGTGACTTTTTCGAGTTCTTTCTCGTCTACGTAGTATTCCTCCTCGTCCGACAACATCCCTGAAAAAATCATACAAATCCTCGGAAATTTGTAAAAAAAAAATGAGTAAAAACCGCCTAAAACTCGAACTTTGCACATCCGTTTTTACGCACGAATGAACAAATATGGTAAAGTGAATAGAGAACGAAACAAGTGGCTATTTTTCATTTTCTTTCTTTCGAGGTTGAAAAGTAGCTTTTTGCATTTATTCGGAAAAATGGGCTTTTTTCAAACCTTGATGACTATCATCCTTCGCGGTTTTGTCCAGAATCTCATTGCTCTGTATTCGGTTAAATTCGTCGAAATTATCGTCTGGCGTCGACTTCGACGTTGCGGGTCTAAAATTGAAAAATTTTGAAATCTTTTGAGCTCGGACTTGAAACTTACAGTTCATAGGGGGTATCCTCGATGATTTCATTGGTCTCGATTTCAATCGAGCCTTTCAAAGCTTCTCCGGCCTCGGGTTTTTCACTTCGAAAAAATGAGGGTAGACATGACTCTTAAAATTTTAAAATTAGTCACTCTTTAATATTAATCAAGTTTTTTTAATTGGAATAAATTTAACCCTACCCATAAAATTTAGAATCTTCTCAGGCACGGTCCTTTCTCTCTTCATTATGCCAAAATACCTAGCCGAAATTCATGGTCTCAGAAAATAGGTGCGGGGAAGACTCGTGATGGGAATTGGAAGTGGTACGGATGAAACTGGGAATGTTTCGACCAGCCGGTCCGAGGTTTTTGCCGTACTATTCTCATTTTTTGCGCCTTGTTTCCCCCGTGGTTATGAATGTTCGAACTTGCGCAAAAACGCGTTGAAAAAATGAACATCTGCAGCTTTACTCATCTCAGAAGAAACAATTCGATATTCGGGACGATTTGGATGGTTTATGCTTCATTATTGGGCTAGATGTTTGAACATCTGTGAGTTTTTCTGCATTGAAATTTGTTGCGAAAAACGTTCGGAAATAGGTTTCAGTCTAGAAGAATCGATACGCGATTTTGCAATTTTGAGGTTGCAATTTATGAAACTTGAAAAAAGATATTATATTCAGAGCCGTAAAAATTAGGTCAAATTGCCATTTCAGCTTCGGTAAATTTGAGAAAAAATTCAGCTTTGAATTGGAGTTAGTTTAGAAGTAGTTTAGTCAAAATTTTGCACATCTTAATTTGGTTTGAAAAAACCTACGCTCAAAATCGACTTCATAGACCCTGTAAAATATCGGTATGTACATGAATATAGAACTTCTTCGCTATTGGTATTATATCGAGCTCATATATGTGGGTTGTCATAAACTCTTTGTATTTGGACCAGATACCGCTTCTTTTGTTCTCTATGTACGCGGTATCTCTAACCTCGTCTGACCTTGTGTGATACAATATCCAATTTGCTTATTCAAATAGGCGAGAACCTATCTTTCAGGCTACCGAAAGGTCTATTTCTCATTTTATATTAAATTGCGCTACGCGTATTGAAATATTTGAATTTTCAACTCGGAACAAAATTATTCAAGATATTTGTTCCCCTAAAAATTTTCGGAATTCCCAAAAGTCATAATACCCTATGACTAAAATGTTCATGAATAGACGTAAATCGTTAAAATTTGATAGTGTTCAAATATTTCAAATAAATAAATAAACGTCGTATCATACCGATTTGCGAGGAGTAGGCGAGAATAAGTAGAATTGATAGGTAGACTGAATAATAATCCATCTGACGACGATTTTTGTTATTCAACATCATTTTGTTCGAAAAACGATGCATAAATTTGATCCTTGAGAACCGTATAACTGGGATGATCATGAAATTCTGAAATCTCAAGTTTAAAATCATATCTAAATCGAAGATACTAAATTTCTACCACGCCGGACACGATATGATTCATACAAAGAAAAATTTTGGAGATATTTTCCAACATATGAAAATTTAAATATCAAAGGAGGGATGATATTCTATTTCAAGATGTGCAAACTAAAGCATAAAATCTAAATTAATGAAACTTACCAAAACTGAGTCAAAGCGCCAAAGGCATCTTAGGCCTTTATATCTAGATCAGTTCTAGGACCGCCTCAAGAAAAGAAGTCAAGTCTTGGCTCCTATGAGTTAAGTACCGAAGTGACTCATCCTTCTGTACTCTCTAAAATCGACTAAACAATCAGGAAAAAGCAAGCACATCGTGGGAAAATAGCTAGCAATAGGAAGCTTAATTTTACACGAGTAAAGATTGAAAATTAGAGAAGTAAAACGTTGCGAAATCTTCATTTCAAAACGCTTACAGTCTATGGTTAAGACAAAATCCCTTGAAGATCTTGGGATGGGAAAATGCCCATGAGTTAAAGCGTTCGAAGGATAAGTATCTACCCGAGAACGAAGTAAATAACTGTTGATGCGCACCGAAGTGAAGTCCGTAGTGCTGTTAATTTTTGCGAACGAGCAAAGCATCGGGTTGACTTGAGCAAACACGGTTAGTGCCGCTGCGCGATTGTTTGGATGTGGAGAAAACGAAAGATGCGCGACAAGCTTGGGGAGCAACTCAGGAAGCTAACAGAGCAAGAAGAATGGCGCCACCGACGTCGGCGCCAAGACAATGAAAGTCGAGCCTTGCGAAATTCATATTTACTATGGCATTGTTTCAAAGAATATGGCGAAATTTAAACCTTCACCTTTCGAGAAAAAGCTATTTTTAGCTTTAATGATATCAAGAGTACATCGTGATTCAGTGAAACGAGATGATGGAATCTGATGAATTTGATAATGAGGAAATGATGTCTCTGAAGTCATCAGAACCATGAAACTAAGAACTCAAAATATTCTTTCCTGTGAGTTTGAAAAAGCATCCAGACATCGCGAAAGCTGAATTCATGACTGCAAATAGTGATGTGAATTTTAGAGCCCTTAGTCTGGATTGAGTGTATTCTTCTCAAATACCTATTTGGGATTGTAGGAAAAGCGTTGAAATCTTATAATTTGCTAGACAATTGATATTTACCTATGGTGTAGGTAAATTTAAAAGAACAGCCCCAATTCCTTATTGAATCTCTCTATCGAATGCGAATGAAATAAACAATACCCATTTTCGGGTTACGGTTGGAAGACCATGTCTTCGAAGGAGCGCGCGTCTTAGATCATTGCAAAAATCGAACGATAGACCACCAAATCGATGCCATAAACTTGGATGAGCGATTTAGATGGAGTACCAAAATGGTACCTGAAATGTTATTGAGTGAGTGGTACTAAATTATTTCACAGAATGAGAACACCAAAATAAAAGTTTTTACGAGTCAACTAATTAAGAGTTAAGCTTTGATAGCCACAAAACACCAGAAATCGTATCAGCTAGTACCAAACAACGGTTCGACTACCAAAATGAGAATTGTTGTGCAATTTCATCCGCATATTTGCTTACCTCATCCTTGCAGCGGCGTGACGACCTTAGTCTAACCTTTCCAGCCTTGCTTGCATATGGATGTTCTTTTGATGTAACCGTCACTTATCATATCATTTCATATATAGTTTGTAATAAATTAAAGTATAAATAATTCTGGCATTTATTACATTTCATGACATCAACATTGACATATTCACTTTCGTGCTTCGGCATATTTCGGCTCTCCTTTCAATATATACAAAACCAGCATAACAAGTTATTCCAAGAATTCCGCATAGTAGGATTGATATATCAAACAATTTACATGACATATCTTTAACCATCGAATAAAAGATGCGATATTTTAATTGGGAAAGATATTTAGCCCCATTTATGGGTTGGCTCATCCATCTTTGGAGGTATTCAGAAAATTTTGATCCTGTCAGTTTGGCGTATTTGGATATATACACGGGGCCTCCCACCAAACACTCGATTTCGAAAAAAACTACGCAGAATTACAATTTCGTAGTAATTTTAAAATATTATATATCAGTTTTCATTTCTATTTGAAAATTTAATAATCCTGATTGTTAGTCTCATTAAAATTTGTCGAAACCTCAATTTCTCTTTAATAAACTACACCTTCTGCGCGATATAACGCTACGGATTATCGCGGAAAATTTGCAATAATTGGCTCTTTCGCACATAATTTATCGCGTCTTTCATCGCATAGTTTCTTCCTTCTTCAAAATTTAAAAAATACAGAAAATGAAAATAATTTAAGAATTTTAAATTGGGCCATAAATTTTATCGTCGTGCCTCGATTTGGGGGGTTATCTCATCAAGTTTCGAGTCTGCTATACGCGAATTGGTGCCGAATGTTAACAAAATCGGAAGAATAAAACATGAGCCGCTGAAATTTATGCTCCGAGTTTCATGCATATTCCCCGAATCAGACAATCTCGCCGATAGGGCGGAGGTCAGATTTATTTAATTCCATGCTCGTCAAATTCAATGATTTTGTTCAAGCTTTTGTTTGTTCCCATATATCAGAATTCTTTATCACTTTGTGAATTATACCAAAAGTTCACGTAATTTTTGTTCGTGAAATCTGTTGTCATTTTTTCTTCACGATCCATATTTAAAGGAATCCGTTTTATTCATTGGTCATTTGGATGATATCTATTCCATTCGATGATCTTGAAATATTTCAAGTATTATCATGTATTCTATTGATTCAGTTAAATTCGATTAGATATACATATTGATATACTTAAATAAATTTAAAATATATAGTTGATTTAGGATATGTCCCTGCCTTTCTTCAGCGTCGGTACACGTTCCTCATGGGGTCTCTTCGTCGCATCATTCCTATTGGTGCTGATTTCTTATTCCATGGCTCAGTCAGATTCAGATTACGATATGTCACGATCTCTTAGGGTATGTGTTTTAATATATTTATATTCTAAGGGTATTTAAATTTTAAAAGTAGTACGGCATAAGCGAAAGAAATGCAAGTATTTATAAACAAATGAACATTCTAGTTGACTTTTCTATACTATTTCTACTATCTATTATCTATATTAAATATATTTAAATTCAGAGTTTCCCGTACTCAGTGTCCTACTACCGAATATTGGGTCATAATAGGCTAGTTCCGTATTATGGGCCTGATGATGAGGTATTTTGTTTAATTTAAATATTTTTGTTTCATTTTATTTTAGTTAGCCGCTATCATCGATTCTTTGAATTTGGGTGAAAGGAAAGAAGGCAAGCAGGGTAAACTTGAAGAAGAAAATCCGGGAAGAGTTCGGAGGAGCGGAAATTTGAAACGTAAGATATGTTAAAAATATTTTATCGCCTTTTTACTATTTATTAATATAACTTTCAGGATGAAGTTTTTTTTATTTGAAAAATTATTATTTTGCCCTTTTAATATTTTACTTAATAAGTTCTATTTTTCAGGATACGCATGCCGCTTCAAATTCTGCCGTATATTTGATGCGTAACCAGCCTAATTTCCTGTTATTCGTGTATTAACTTGCAAAAATGTCGTCAGAATTACTCTTTGACGTCATCTATCAATTGCCTGCAAAATTCATCTCCTCTGCAGTAAAGCCGACAAATACTAATGTACTTTTTAAAATTATGTTTATATTTGTATTTATTAGACGTTTAACCAATTTGCTTTTATAAACATTTTACTTTTTGACAAAATTATAAACGGTTATTGTTACGAAGATTTATATTCAAAAGTGCAAGTGAATTAAGATAAAGTTCAGCGCTATAAATTGATACATTTAGGAGCCGAATATAAACTCTGAAAGCAATATTATAAAACATAAAGCTCGTATTCCTGAAAATGGCATGAGTTATATAAATATGTATAGGGACCGCAAGTGGTTTTGTAAAATTTATAGCTTTCGATAATTACAGCCAAAATGGACCAATTACGATGTAACTAAAGCGCCCGAGAAGAAAAAATAAAATAAGATCATTTTTGATCGAAAAAACTCCACCAAAAGTAATCATCAAAATAAACACGTTTTCAATTCACAAAATCGTCATGACTCATGAGCACTAGTGGGCACGCAAATTTCGCACTAGTTTTTGCTACATAGCCGTTTTATTGGATGATTCACCAAATTAGACCATGCCTTTTACGCCTAGCCACTTTGAAGCATACTTGCTTTCTATTTTCTGAGTTTCCAATAACCACTTTTTAACAAAAGCGAATAATGCAAGGTGACGGAGTTTGCGATCCCCAAATATACATTTTGACATCGTTCCTATGAAAACAGCTGCGTACCAACGAAGAAAAATATTCGTATAAGCTAACATTTGAAACTAAAATCTTTCAGAAGATCGAAATGCCGACAATTTCAAGTATCAGCTAAAGTGCCTTCGAGCTATAGCATTTCAAATTTGGTAAATGTTTAAGTGCTTTAGTTAGAGTGTCTATGTTTGAGCACGTCGGCACGTTAGACACGCAGAGTGGCTCGTATGTTTTGTCGTTAGCCTTCGAAAGAAGAATGCTTCAAGGATTCGGCGCTAAGTGAGCCTAATTAGGTTGGCTGCTAAAATTCAGCACGGATCTGACACGTCTCAGGCAGCAATACTCCGAGAGCTACGTGGGCTTTCCAGTAGCACTCTTTAATTCACACCGAGGGGCCCTCCGTAACGAATTAGAGAAATGGCCCCGTCTGAGCACGCACCAAGCCAAGCAATCCCCGACCGACAATTTGCACATTTTTTCGTAGTTGCATTTCACGGGGCGTTCAGCGTTTAATTCGTCTAATGAACTTAGCGGATAATTACTCGATTTAATTAGGATTCATTAAGATCCTAGTTCCTTTTTAAATTCTACTCTAATCGGTCAAAGGTAGCTGTTTCAATTTGTGCATTGTGTTTAATCAAGCTTCAGCAACTCTTTGAAATTTATTATAATATTTAGATCTCTAAATACAAGGTATTCGCTTGTAATTTTAGTACTTATTTTTGAATAGGTTTTTTTCTTGATAACTGCTTTCAAAAACGGTCAACAGATATCATTTCTCGGAAGTGAGAGGAGTGTGAAATGTATGGCTTCATCCACTTCCCAGTTACAGTGTACCCTGGACATACCGATGGTGGACCTTTTTCCGGACATAGCCGCAGAAAAATCAAATTTTATTTTTCGGGACAAACTTGGTATGAAAAATATGCTAAATTTTATGATGATTCCCGATCTGAAACCCGTTTTCAACTTGCATTGAATCGAAGCGAGTTGTGGTTGAAAAACCGCAGGCTCAGTGTTAAGGAAAAACTTAGAAATTTGACCCCGCCACCGGTTGCTCAGGGAATACATTTTCACATTCCTTCCATTTCCGAGAAATGATATCCGTTGAACGTTTTTGAAAATAATTATTAGGAAAAAAGTTCTTCAAAAAATAAGTACAAAATTATAAATGAATACTCCGTATATTAAATATGTTAATTTAAAATAGTATATCATTGTTTCTAATTTCTGATATCTAACTTTTTTCAGTCTTTACATCAATTACTGTCTTGCGTCAGGTACACTCGGCGGATTGCATTAGTCAGTAATAAGATACGCAATAATGCGCCGATATTTTTACTAAATCCTAACAAACCCTGTAGCTAATTTTTGCTAATCGCGTGCTTTGAGATAAGTTGCAGAGGTTTACGGATTGCATCATTAAATCATTTCGCATTCCAGGCATCAAAATCAGGATTGAAAACTTCACCTGAAACTAGTCTATGTTGCGACCAGCAACTTAATATTTGCTTGATATTTTATGGTTCTACACTTTTACTTAAAATAATAGCCGATCACGCCATCGATTATTTTTGGAAGAACGATTGGAAATTTCCAGACACCGAACGCTATCGATGTTCACTATTTTCAGTTCAAAATTGTTATCATATTATCAAGGGTTCTTCGCCTATAAGCGTTTTTGTAGGTGCCTGGGTTATCCAATTCAATTACTCCTTTCCCCGTGTCTGGGGGGTATAAAAGGACGACACTACGAGGGACAAAGCGAAGTTGTAGTACCTATTAAGTGTATACGAATTGTTCTATCATATTTACCCCAAATAGAGTATTCAAATCTACCGCTCGGACACGACAGTCTAAAATTCTAGGAGTCAAAAATGTTGGTAAAATGATAATGATTTATGGTGGCCATAGAATTGATATTTTACAACTATAAGATAGAATTACTTACTTTTTTTTCCCTAGCATTCTTCCCTATGTGGAGGGGTCTGCTAAGAATTACTTACTTTATCATATTTTTAATCAATAGGCTCACTTTTACGCTTGAAAGTCTACAAATTTGCAAAGCCGCGTCGAAAATATGCATCTAAAATTAGCAAATAAAAAGCATCCATCATCATGTGAGCCGGCATAATATTGAATCACGCAATTATAAAATTGCAATACTAGGAAATAACAGCAACCATTTCTGAAATGTTGAGTGAAAAATCTGTTTTCGAAACCCACAAATGTAAAAGTATCATTTCAATGTTTATCATGACACAAGTTTAGCTTTTATCATACCTAACCTATTCCTTTCAAATAATCTTAAATTTTTCAGTTGAATATAATACCTTCTCATAAGGTTTAAGAAAAAATTCAACTCATTTCCTAGGCTATTCGGAAACCGCACGACATCAAGACCTCAAAAATGCGAAATAGTGTGTGGCTAGTGTAGGGTATTGGCCGATAGGATTCCTTTTCCCACACTATTTCGCATGTCGTGAGGTTTTGAATGTCGTACGAAACGTTTCAGGAAATTTTCGGTAAATACAAATATTTACTAGTTTTCCGCTAATTATCGCATCGTCTAGAATTTCATCGAACAAATTTTTGATTCATCCCGCAATTTTCCGGGCCTCGTTTGGTTAGTTCACCGAGAAATTGCGGCTGTCTATCGAGGATTTTGCAAATTGGCTAAATTATTAGTTTCGGCCTTCTGTAAATCTAAGTTTCAAAGGTACTTACTTATCCGAGGCATATTCAGGCTTGTGCTCTATAACTCGTGTATCTTCAATATCCTCATATCTTAAATATATTCTTAATATTACTATATCTTCAATCTTCAATATCTCCATTTCGCTAAAATTGCTTTACATCACATATATATACTGCCTATAGTAATCCGTAGATAGTAATTTCCGTTGCGTGTGTGCAAAATTTCCATGGACTCGACAATTTTAGACCTGCAAAAATCGAAAAAGGCCGAGGTCTTGACGGAGTAAACAAGTCTGAAACAAACCCCGCAACAATAACCATGTCGTTTTTAGACAAGTAAGTAATGGCATGATATCGTCTTAAGAATCATATCCGGATTTGTATTCAGGTTTAAAAATCTTTTAACTTTTGCTCTGAATCTTTCAGTTTCCACGATATCGCGAATTTAATCAGAAAGCCATCCCTATCCGTCAAATTAGAAATTAGCAGAACTCGTTAATTTTTCCCTTTTTTGCACACATATTTTTACTTCCATGTCACGTGTAACGTCATGTCTCTATGTGTTAATAGATGAACATTCGATGAATAGAGACAAGTCAGATAATGCAAACAGTCATTCTCGTTCATTTATGAATAGGGCGCATTGCCCATTAAAAAGGGCACATATCATCAATACTCTTAGGAATTTGAGCATAATATCTAAAACAATATTTTAGGGCTTAAATTGTCTTTTTTCAATAGTTAGGATTGTAGTTTAGCTAAGATTTACATTTATAGACTAATAAAAAAATCTTAGACTTCTGTTTTCAAATTTATAGTTCTTGACAAAGTAATTAATTGGGATTTTAACTAGAAATCGAAAACGTTAAGGCTGATTAAGAACTGCTTCCGTCATTTAAGACAGATGAATTTTCTCAAAAGGCAGAGTTCTCTTCTTTAGTTGTTTTTGGTCTCAAAATTTCCAAGGCGGAACCTTTTCTTTTCATCGAAATTTAAGCTTTTCACGTATTTTATCGATTTCAGCCCACGTTTGCTTCGACTTTTTCGGAATATTTAAGTTTTCACCCTTTCTAATGCTCTATTTACAATTTTCAACAGAAATCTTATCTCATTTTTCTTTTCTAAATTACATGCTTAGAACTTATTTTAAAAAGGGTCTAATCTTCAAATAGCGCTGAAACTATGAATTATCACGGAATCTCTCCTT
Source organism: Diploscapter pachys (assembly GCA_002287525.1). NCBI lineage: Eukaryota > Metazoa > Nematoda > Chromadorea > Rhabditida > Rhabditidae > Diploscapter > Diploscapter pachys. The sequence goes on along the minus strand of LIAE01006431.1, from coordinate 45,934 downwards.
TCTGAACCGTTTGTGTGCGGCTATTTCTGCCTGCTCATCCGAGGTTTAATCTATTTCCTGTCATTCGGCCTAGAAAGGCACATTTGTCTATACGCGCTACGGGTTCCCTCCCCAGGTTGTCTTGTGTCTCGCTACGAGCTCCCTCCCGTAGGGTCGACCTATTTTTCTCCCCTTGGCTTTGCTCGTCCTTTCCTTTTACCTCTGAGCAGAGCTTTCGTTAAGCTGCTTCTGTTTCTGCAAGTTAAAGTTGGCGGGCCGTCTCTCTCTCATCTTAAACAACGCCTAAAATATCCACTTGCTAATTCTGACGGCGCGAAATAACTTCTCCCTTCGATTTTTGCTGGAGAAAACGATTTTTCCATCTTTTTTTTCGCGTAAAGTTTTGTATCTTTGAAACACTACAATTCAATTTTCAATAGCACGTCTGGTTTTTCATAATGCCTTGAATGTTGAAAAGAAAAAAAGTACCTCCAAACTTCTATCGATTAGGGCTTTTTCAGAGCTTCTTATCTCATGAAATAGGCATCTTATCAGATATCCAGATTGCGGAATTTTTTATCTCTAGCGTTCTCGCAATTTGTGGTTTTCAGAAATTTGTTTATTATTCATTTTCTTTGGAGATATCTAGATAAATTTTCTAAATTCTATTTTTACGACCTTGTAAATTCATCCTTTACCGGGTTGTATTAGGTTTATTCATTTTTCCTCGTCTCATTAGTTTTTTTCCTGCCTTAAACTTTCATAGGCGATGCGTCCTGCTTAATTGCCTTCATTATTGTATTTCCTATGTATTTACACAAGGATTGTCAGGGCCCTTATCTGAGAGGAGATATTTGAAATCTCAATATCTTACCAAAGGTAACTATTGGATTTAGACCTTTGAGAGGGAGATATTGGTTTTAGGTAGAATTATTCCAAGTGTGGATTTAGAGCTTCGGAGTCTATGATTTTTAAGTTAAAGTTTCGATATTTAAATACCTAAAATTGTCATTTAAAAATGACATTCGAAATTTCGAAATACAAAGACTAGGATAAGACTAACTAAGTAACTTGCTCTCAACATTTTACATACTATTTCGTTTTGGAATGTTTTTTTCGAGTTACCCTAAAATTGTCAAAACCCTTTAGAATTTAACGTGTTTGATGCCCAAAATACTCGTGATTCACTTTTCTTCATTTAGCAACTCAGAAGCTAATACCTGAAAAATTGTTCACTTATCAAAAATCTTCGCGATCCTTAAATAAAACATTATGTTTTGAATGAATTCGCTCTTTTTGCGGGAAATTTTCTGAATTTATTTTGATAAAGATCCATTTCATCCGTTCCAAAAATCTCATCGCAGGTTACTCTGGCAATTTATCAAATCTTACGACTTATTATTCAATCTCCAGACTGAATAATCCCGAATTTGAATTCTCGAAATTCCTTATTGTCTCAATTTTGAAACCATTTTGATAAGTCCGATAATCCGGCTATTCAAATTTCATAGGTTAGCAAGAAATATGAAATGAAACATCTATTTTGTATTTCCCGTCAAAATTTCCGCTTCCCCAATTTTTCTCGTTTATTATTCGTCTCTCTAATTTTCGCCAACCTCACTTAACGATGCTAAATGTGCAAAAAAAGAGAAATTGAAACCTTTGCCAAGTGACTTGAGGATACTCAACACATTATCATTATACCAAAGTTACTTATCACTGCATCTCGGTTTTAGCTAGATGTCTCTGGAAAAGAAACGTAAGAGAGTGGAAATAGAGGAATAAAAACGAGAAAATTGAAGGGAATACCCTGTATCTTTGTTGACTTATTTGAAATTGTTGCATTATTTAAATTGATTTACAAGTTAACGCTTTTGAATTTTGTCCTGATTTCGTTGATTGATGGATGGTTTTAAGCGGTTTCTTTGACACTAAACTTCTAGAGTTGTTATTTGTATTTGATAGTTATTATTTAATAGGCTTAAATTGCTAAACTGATAAGTCAATTTATTCAACAATTGATAGAATATTTTAGGATGTCTATTACGGGCGACCTCGATTATGATGTCCATCGTCATTTGTATAATCGATATGTGAGTATAAAATTTTGAAATAGATGCTTTAAAACTATTGTTGCGACTTTAACAAGATTATCCTTTATTTGACGCATTCAAAAGCTTTACGACTTGATTAAAGCCGAAGTGATTCTATGTTTAGGCACAAATTTTGATGTCGATGTATAAAATATTTTAAGATATATATTATAGTTAAATAATTATTTTATGTTTTAGGGAAATAACACTGATGACGCCTCACTGCTGCCCCTTATGCCATCCGGTTTACATGTTCTCTTGAGCAGATACGTCTTCCCGTTTCAGTTTGTCTTTGGGGTGATCGGGAACATTTTGAACCTGCTTGTTCTACTGGGAAGAAATATGCGGAGCGAGGTAGTTATTATTAGTTAATCTTCGAACTTAATCATTTAATTAATTAATTTATATCTCATTTTATATCGATTTTGAAATCTATTTTCCATTATTGTAGGCCAACATTTACCTTTCTGCGATGGCCATATCAGACATTTGCCTTTTCATCTCATACCTGCCATTTTCACTAGCCGTAATGGAGTATTTCTATATGTGGAATGCATATCGGTATTTTTTAAAAATTATTTGTAATTTAGCTGTTTTTATTTAAAAAATTTATATATTTTTTAAAATTATATTTCTTAAGAATATTCTTCTACAAAGTCCAAGTCCTATGTATCTATTTGACAAACGTATTTTCTTCGATGACCTCATATTTTATATTGGCGGTATCGGTGGAGCGGTAAATTACATGAGTTTTACTTTTCTAAAATATCGAGACTTTAGGTCCTTTGGGGTAAGAACTCCTCTACAGTTGCAATACACTTGGAGGGCCAAGAAAGTCATCACTACCATGATTCTGATAGGTTAGTTTATAATTACAACAGAAAAGTTCAATAAATATAAAATTTAGCCTGGATATCTTGTACGCTATGTGGGTATCATCTTATCGAATACAAGTAAGTTTTTATTTAAGCCTACTTGTATTATTCCTATTTAGACATGGCTTTACCATGATCATGAACGGCACAACGCTATATGGAATGCCAATTAATATTGCTACGGTAACACTATTTTTTCTGAATAATTAAAAGATAAATTTAGATCCCCTCAACTTCAAAGACTCTACTGAAACTTATCAAATATTGGAAAACTGCTCAGATCATATTCACTATATTCGTGCCGACTATTTGTATTTCGATTTTGAACATTCAAATTATTCTCGTTCTCAGGAAAAGCGAGTTTCTACTGCTTCAACAACAGGTAGAGATTATTACAAAAAATAAAATACAAAGAAACTAATCTTAAGCAACAACAAAACTCTGACTCTACTGAACACCCTGCGGTTAGATCGTAAGTTTTCAAAACTTAGGACGTCTATTTTTGAAATTTTAAAATAAAAGAGCCTCTTCTAACTCATTCAGAAGGTCGAGTGATCATGAAGCGAGAAATCGAAGGGATTTGAAGGTTACCTTCACCGTTTTAGCGATTATTGGATGTTACATCGTTACTCATGTAAGTTCTTCAAATTAAAAAAAGAAGATATTTTGAATATTATGTCAATACACTGTTTCATGTTTATTAACAATCAGGACACGTAAAAGGGGAAAGAGACAAAAATCGATAACCGTAATCCTAAACATATTTTTTCTATTCAATTTAAAAAAATTATTTTTCATTTCCATTAGCATCAAATTACGGTATATTATTGCCATTTTAATTTTGTGCAGATATGGTGCATAGACTAATGACGCTGTTTTCGATTATTGTTAATAAACATGATATTGTGTAGAGTTCCCAAGTTCCGACCCTTTGCAAAAATGCGTTGTTGGTAGAGGCGTGGTAGTTTTAAACCAAAAATTTGGGAAGGAAGCACCCTTCAAATCTAAAATGTCATAAAAGATCTAGTCTAAATCGAAGATGATAAATTTGATAAAACGGTTCTGTGCAAAAAAGCAGCTCAAACTATACAAGAACGAAAAAGTACAAGCGATATTACGTTTGGAAAAATGTGTTCATTTTGGGTGTTGGTTTTTATGATTCTTTCGGTCAGGGAATTTTTTCTTCATAAAATGCTTATTTACAACTCAGGCCACCTTTCTGTTCATGAGTTTACCCTAAAACGCGGTTGGGCATATCTACTTGGGGCCCTAGATATTGTGTCGATATGCGTGAATTCACTATTGAATTAATATTTTATTTATTCAACTTATCTTAATCGATGTAACATATTTTTAACCGTTTGCAAGAATAGATTTCTTTAATTGAATCTATGCCCAAACTTAATTAGATCTTCCGGGAATCAATATATTTCCTTTGGTGACTTTCTTGTGCAAACATTTACCACATACGTTTCATATGGGTTCGGAATTCATGTGAAAATCATGATACTTACTTCATTAAATAAGTCGGTTTAGTAGAAATATCTAATTAGTCTCTAACTAATTCAAAATTTCATAAAATATGCATTATTCAAGAAAATCTAACATAATCAGCAACTTATGCATTTTCGCAAACATGTTCAAATAATCTATTCAAATAGACATGACGCATAAAATATCGCTTTTTTATGTTCATTTGCCTATCATTTATACATCGTAGGTCGAAATTCAAAAGGACTCTAGCATATGTTCATTCAATGCCCTTAATGCGTCATAAGTCCACGTATTCAGGCAAATATAAATGTTAAATTTCATGAAATTGGCTTGTTAGACTTCAAAGATAAAATAGCTTGCAAATTCTTAGTCGTTAGCTGCAGACTTTTCTAGCAAAGCATTTGTTCTTAATCATATGTAGAAGTCATAGTTGCAGAATTACACAGAGACTCTATCCTTAACCATACAGCTAATCAGACACAGAGTAATTTTGCAGGTACCGTCCGCAGTGCCTTTCATTCTTGAAATCTTCGAGAAGCACTCGGTCTTCATGTCGATGTATTATCAACCTCTAAGCAATTGTTGGACTTTGATGGGAAAAGTAGGATCAGTTTTTTAAAAGTGGTCATTTTTTTAAACCAGGTAGCTAATTTCGTGCTGTTCTGCTTGTCTTCCGTCTACTTCAGGAAACGGCTGATGAAAATTTTGAAACGAAGGGTAATACTTTAAGTTTTTTATTTAAAAAATTTTTAATGATAAAATTTAGATAAACGCAATTCCATTCCTGCGTAGACGTCAGAAGAAGTACTCCGGCGTGAGCTCAGAAAGGTCCATAAAAAGCCAGGCCATAAAGCTTCAAAAGTACAAGAACGGCAATGACAAGGACTCGGCTCACCGACAGAGCTCGATTGTCACTCAACTCGAATGACAATTAAAGGGTTATCAGGACATGACAAATCTTTGACAATTTTAAGAGATTATTTTCCCAGACAATGACAATTACCATGGATGTCAGGAATAAGCTAGACTCAACTCTAGAGATATTGTCATTTTTTGTTCATTCCTGATGTGAGTTCCAGAATTTTGACTCCAAGGGTTCGATTTGTTTACTTTATCGATTATATTACATGTTCAATCGCGAGGTATCCTTTCCATTCAGAATTATCACCGAATCTATATCAATCTAGCAACGTAGTCAAACCCATTGATCTCATCATTTTGATCTTTTGATCTCCTATTTATTCTTTATTATCACTGCTCACGACATGACCATGACGGCTCGTACGCGCATATATGACTTTCATAAATAGATTTACTCGAACATAACAATATGATTGTCATCTGGAAACTGCATGAAATTCATCAAATGACTTATAACACAAAAATCTTGATAAAGGGGACTTAGATCATATCATTCAGCTTCCAACTTACTTAATTAAAGCTCATAAAATAAGCCTGAAAATGCCCAGAATGAATATCGGGATAAGATCAAATGAAGTATAGCTGAAGCCAGGACAGGGCACTGGTGTATTTGTGTTCGGATTCACAGTCCCACCAGACGCGTCGGTTACAGGAGGAGGTTTCGTCCCTTGTGTCGCTTGTGTTGGCTTTGTTGAAGGTGGTGCATCGGTTTCTAAACACCCATTTTTGGACTTATTCTATCTTTGTTCATACCATAAACGAGATATTCAAAACTATACGCTCCTTGGGCAGTATACCCAGGTACGCCACCGTTCTCTTCCGAGTTGATCTCCAAAAGATGTCCTCGGAAGTCGTATGAAAACGAGGTTTGATTGTATTCGCTAAAATTTGAAAATAGAAAATTGCTGAGGAGAATTATTTACTCGATAGTGATAGTTTGGGATGGATCTGCAATCCCAGTTTGAAGGTTCAAAACGCTCCATTTTAAAGTTAAATGGTCTCGAACTGAGGGGGTTTGCCGAGCGACTCTCGAATGAAATCCTTCTTTAAGCATTGAAGCTGAACCCTTTGGCCTGAATGTTCCTCCTGAAATGCTTCTTTCAGAAAGATAAATCGTTCTTGGCAACTCACTGACTGAAATGTTGACCCATTGATAGAATGCGTTCTTCATTTCAATTCTTGTGTATTCTGAAGTCCCATCATTCGGGAAATCATTCGACGAAACCAGCCCGCTAGCCGGCAGCGTCTCCACGCTGATGTTGGTTGGTGGAGATCCTAACAAAAGAAACTAGCAGTGCGTTACAACACAGACTAGTCCATATTTGCAGGGTAAGTCAATTCGGACCTGCCGATAACGGGTATCGGGTTAAAAAGTGCCCTCCGTCCACCCTAATCCCAGGAATTGGCTTCGAACTTTCTTCTTTCAAAGCTTGATTATTTCAGCGAATAATGGCACTGTCAACGCTCACAATAATATGCGCTAATTGTTCATTGGGAACATTTGCAAAGTAAAGGAAATAGGTAAGTTTGGGTTTAAAATGCTGGAAGCAAGATAAACGGAGGGTACTTTTAACCTGATATTCTCGTTATTAGCAGCTCCGAACCGACTTACTCTGTAAATATGAACCGATTCTGTGAGTAACACACTGATAGTTTCTCTTGTAAGATAAATTTAACTGAAAAATCGTAGATTTTGATACCTTCGGTCAGTTGATAGGAGAAGTAGATCTGGCTGGAAGAGCTGACTTTGAAGAATGGCACCGTCAAGTAGATTGACGAGATGATAGAGTTCGGAGTCGCACTAGAATATTTCATGAACATCTTGAATAACATTTCGAATCTTACGCATTCGAATAAAGTTCCTGACTATTATCGTCCGTTCCATTGTAGATTCGAATGATTGAGTTCTGAAGGTTGTAGTCATCAAAGTTAAGCTTCAATAGACTAACCGATCCTGGCGGTTGGAAGTTGGAAACGAGTGAATGGTAGATTCCGTTCACTACAGGCGTTGCTTTCGTCGTGCTTGATGGAGTCGTTTCCGGATTTCCGGGGGTTGTTGTGGTTGACTCTGGAGATTGACTAGTTGATATTTGAGTTGATTGCCCCGTAATTGTGCTTTCACTTGAGGCGCTTTCAATAGAAGTGCTTTCAGTTGAAATACTTTCAGTTGGAGCGCTTTCAGTAGAAGCTCTTTCAGTTGAACTTGAGGTTGTTTTTGTTTGAGTGGTTTGCTCTGTGCTTGTACTGTCATCAGTTATGGTGGAAGAGATTTCGGTTGTTGTTGCACTAGTTTGTTCTGTTGTTGCACTGGTCTGTTCTGTTGTTGCACTGGTTTGTTCTACTGTTGTAGTTGGTTCAATTGCTGTGGCGGTGGTACTTTCTCCTTCCAAAATTTCAAAAAATTCAAATCCCGTACCGGCAGTTTGCGCAGCCACGAAGAAGGCTGCTGATTCGCCAGCCCCCAGAGACACCGTGTTGGGCGTCAAACTTGTGATGTCGAAGAACTTCGTCGGAGGGTCTGTAAGCGTAAGAATTTCTCTTCAAGTTAAATTTCAGGTCTACTTTTCTGGCTAACGATGTAGATGAATCCGGTCAGTTTGTCAGCTTCATCCGGCGTGAGTGTAGGAATAATCAGATACTTTCCACCCACAGGCGCTTCGAACCCCGCCTTTCCACCAGTTAGTGGGTTTGGAGCAGCATAGGCGAGTTCGAAAGCCCTGAAATTGTTAAACTAGCTAAATTTCAAATGGTCCAGTACGTCATATTGTTGAGGTCAGGAATCCTCATAATGGTGATCTTCTTCAATAAGTCTCGGAATTCTTGGGAGTCTTGGGAACTAACGTACAAAGTCGCATTATACTTGTCTGAAATTGACTTTTTCGAATATTAGCCGACAATATTCTCTTACAGGTTTCTGTCGTGTTGAGCTGCTTGCAATCTTTCAAATAAAGTAACTCCCCGAATGAATTAACAAAATAGTAGCAAAATGAAATTAGAAATAGATAAAATGATCTCATCCTAAAATTAAAATGTTAAATTTAGTTGGAAATGTACAGAATTTTGAAATGCAAATAGTCTCGGTGTCGTCCGAGGCTCAGCAATAAAAAATCGGCTCGTATTTGAGAGCACCGAGTTGACAAATGTATGAGAAGTTTGAGTGATAAAACATTCGATCACCGCATATATCATTTTATATTTTTATCGGTGCGACATAAAATATGCCAATTGCTAAAAAGACATGTTGAGATCTCGAATTTATCAGATTTTAAACAACGTACCCTGAATGAGTCATTTTTTTATGATTCAATGACTATAATGCCAGTTTAGCATCATATATTGCCAAATTTCGGCCTAAATTTCGAAAAAAAGATCTAAAACTTGAATATTGCGAAATAAATTCATGGTGTTTATTACAAAATACGGATCAGCATGAAAAATTCAACACCAAATACACAACTCCGCCTCAAATTTCAGTGAATCCAAAACAAATTGGCAACTTGGAAAAGTTTTTGTAAATTCAACTAATTAAAAATGAGCCCCCTTTCCAAGTCGAATGAAAACAAATAAAATAATGAAATAACAAAATGTGAATAAATGCATGTGTTTTGAGAACGTTCAAACCGTAAGCGCAGGGTTTGGGAGAAGATTTTGAAATTTTAAAATTTAGGAAAATGGAAAATAAAATTTTTCTTCCCTCAGGTACTAGAGACGATTGCCCGATTTTGTATAATGAAATATCATCAATTAAATTTCAATAATATGTCGGTAAATAATTGCAAGAAATTATTCAGGAGGATAAAATTGCAATTACTTTCAAGGAAAAATAACATCAAAGAGTCAATATATTCTACTGAATAGCGAACCCGTATTGATTTGTAAGCAATTCATCTAACACAACACTAAAATTGATACAATATTCGTGAAATTCAAATCCGATAGGAAAATTGGTCAAAAATTGAGTGCATGAGTATTGCGGTATTTTGTGATGATTTTATAATTCGTAGAGTAAAACAGAGCAATAGATGTTTAAAAAAGTCAATTTATTTAAAATATTGCTCCATTTTTAAACTGTATGTATCGAATTATATACAAGACAGTCACTTTAACGCTATCGAACAGACTAGATTATTTTGACCAGCAATCAAAACTACTTTTTATAAACCTAAGTTAAAAATTAGAATGAGAAATAAAAAGTGACTGTAAGAAAGTTCCGATAGCTTTGAATATTTAAATGTAATGGAATGGTATCCCTTTTAGCAATTTACCGATTTTTAAATACGATATTTTCAACAAAAATCGATAAAGTGCTAGAGAGTATTGCAGTTCGTTTAAATTATCGTCTTAAAACTACTTATTATTGGAAAAATGGATGAATTTTCGCGTTTATCGGAATGAAAGTCGGCGGTCGGAGAGTCGGTTGTGAGGTTTGATGCTGCCGTAGTATCGCAGGAGGAAGTTTCGGACCTGAAAATTCACTTTTATCACCAAAAATTCGGTCTGATCTCAGAGTGATTAGCTAAATATGAGCTCAACAAGCTGGTATGGTGTATGAGCCCGCATTAAGCTCATCTTCAGATCAATGCTAATTCCAATTTTTATCAGTATCAGATCTAGGGAACGATCGTCCGAGACTCCTTATGACCCACCACTCTGTTTTTTTTCTTTCGACGAAAATGCTCCATGAGTCTAGTTCAGAATCCAAAGAACCAACCTGTCGCCTGCTGAACTGTCCACCGGAATGGCAAGTGGGGCAAAGGAATGGGGGCGGGAATTGGGTCTTGATGAATTGCGGATCCTCGGTGACAGGGTCGCCGTGCAGTCGGTGGTTAACAATGTTGTGTGCTCGCCACAGGTACGTCATCATGTCGTGCGGGTGACGCACCTGATATTTCGGGTACAAAATTGTCTTTCAGTAATCATGCTTACCCTTCGCTCAGTCAGAGGGAACTTATTGGTGGTCATCTCCATGAAATGATTACGACAGTCGATGCAACCGAAGAAGGATGAGACCCAGCCCTGAAAAAATTGACTACTTTGGTTTCAAGACTAAATTGGTCTTTCGATGATCGGTTTTGTCATCATACAGCCTGATTTGATTTTCGATTGTCATCAAATTTCAATTGATCACTTGAAAACAATTATATAATGGAGAATTGAATGGCTTCAGATCATCATTTTGAACAGGTCGTGAGGTTTTTGACACTCCCATGTCAAAACTTTAAAGCTTGATTTTGAAAGATTGCTCATTACCTGTATTGCCTTCAGTGGTTTCATCGGATCGACTAAATCGTCTTTGATCGTATCGATATAGGTATGCACTGTCAACGCATGGAAAGTGGTCCACAATCCACAAGTGTAGCCTCGAGTGATTGGGGTTGATCCCCGACACTGTTGATACGACGAGTTGACCGGGAAGGGGTTGGCGTAGACTTTCTGGAATTGAAGAGGGTTAAAATTACACATCAAAGTTCTGCGGGATTGGACTGCGTCGCAAGTCCAAGAAACCCCCAAGAGTTTTCATGTCTTTAAAACACCTATTCTGGTGTATTAACTTGTTGCTCATTCAAGTCGCCTTGTAAAAAAGAACATTCTACTATAAACCCACCTCAACATTCTCAAACTGTCGTTTGTAGTCTTCGACGGGTACAAAGCCGTTTCTCGATCGCGCTTCCAAGAATTCTCTCATGTGAGTGAAGACTAGTCGGGCTCGCTCGCTATTGCGGAGAATCTTAACCAACAAGTTAGATTTTCTGAGTTAGTTCGAAAATAGCCCTACAGTGGATGTCGTTCTGACTTGTCGCTGTCGTCTGGCGCTATTTTGGAATGAAAGAACCGGGAAGTGGTTCGACAGCAGAGTCGTGAAGTCCAACAGATGTGTGAAATTGTTGCCCTGGATGAAACCGGGAATACGAGTGACCTGAAAATAACGTGTTTCAAAATATCCTGAATTTAATTTTAAAAATGCTCTAACATTAATTTTACCTCATCATAAAGCGCAGCTCTCATAGCCTTGAGCATATCCGTCTCCGATACGTAATACAGGTCCCGGCATCTGAAATTCACAAATTTTCTTAAAAGTCCTATTTTTAACTTCGTTTTTCCAATTTGCAAGATCGAAAATTGTCATTTTTCTCGTCCCCGTTTATTTGCCTTTGTTTCAGTTCGCTCCATACCAAACCTTGAGCAAACACCTCGCTCGCATGAAGCAAAGTAATCAACAAAATAAATTTTGGAGGCGCGCGCGCCACCCGTCTTGAACTTGAACATTAGATGTAGGCTCAAAGAATGTTTGGAAACTCCTGTGCATCTTTGATTCTTCCTATAGTCAAGCATAGGAGCAGAAAAAAGCAATATTATAAAGCAATTCGCTGAAAATTGCATTGCGAATTCACACATGAAAAGCATAGATGACGCCGCCTCAAACTCATCACCAATATTTGCGAATTGGGCGCGGGCATTCTCACAGCTTTGTCTGCTTGAACCATTGATAATTGTTTTACAAGAAAAATTCTCAAGAAATATCGATTTGGTCTAGAAAAATCGTGAGAGCATGAATCATGAGATAGTTCTAGGCTAGAAGAGCCCCTTGATTTCTATCTCGAACTTGAAGTTAGCTATTTTACCTATCAGGATATCTGGCGCAGTCGATGATCGGTGCCATGGTCGTGGTCGGAATGGGTCGCTGAGTCGTGGTGAGTATGACTTGATGACCTCGGTACGAGCGAGAGTCTTGAGTGATCACGTGGTCGAGGTCGGTATAGGTTTTGTCGTAGTACCTGAATTGTTTGAATGTATTTCAATCTTTCACTAGTTTAGGCTGATTTTTTTAAATAATGGTTCTCCTTTTTTGAACGAATTTGACTGACTCAAAGATGCTTATGTTTCACTCAGTTTGGTATCGAACATCAGATTATATTACTTGGTGGGCAAGGGATATTAAAGCTATATATATATATTTTTTTTTTAAAATCAATCACTATACTTTTGCATATAAAGCGCTTGTTGATGATCTCTTCTGAACAATGCCACCATAGGGAATTCCCTAACGCCCAGCATCGTCACCAACGCCGAGTTGGACAGAGCCCTCCTCGTTCCGGCGACATGTCTTCTCGACGCCATGTCCAGGAGGAACTAAAATTGAGCATAAAGAAAATCCCCGTATGAAAATTAACACAAAAAACCTGAGCGCCGATTCCGTCGTACTCCTCGAAGATAATCGCCATGTAGTCGGCTGATTCGGGGATGCCCTCCCAGAGCTGACCGTAGGTCGTTCGAGAGTCTACCTGGATGTGGGCCATATTGGGCCAGTCGGGGTATCTTAAATCAAATGTTCATTATTTTATGGCTAATTGCAAACCGTAAGACGTCACCACACAAGACACAGCAAAAATACTCGAAGGAAGACATCGTATCCTACCCTTCTCGTTCGATTTAGATTATGTCTCGTGTCATGATGTCTGAGAGCGCAAACGGTTCCTCAAATTCCACTCAATCGAGGCAAATGTGATGTCAAAATATCCGCGAAGATGTAACTTAGACATCGACTAAGTAAAAAATTCCCCAAACTTGGAAAAAATAGAGAAAGTATTAGACCTCAAAGTGCGCATAATTTCTCTTTTAAAAAATCGCCATGTGCTTGCGTGTGTTCCAACCATTTGAGGTGATCTTTGGCACAGAATCGTTTCATCAGGTTTATTGTCGATTTAGCTCGAGTTTTTGACGACTTTTTGAGGTTAAAGGGTATTTGCTTCTCAAGTTTGGGTTCCCCCATACTACCACTCTTTATGTAATGCCACGTCTTGCAGAGGAACGGAGTTTGCGCTCTCTAATGATGTCATGCGGCTTACAAATATCCAGATTTCATTGGTTTGTAAATAACTATGAAACCATTTCAAAATCATACCGATTGAACGCGTATTCATTGGTGACGGATCTAAGCAATATATCCCGCATCTGTTCAGCGGAATGAGGTGTGTCCAAGGACTTGGCATGGCTCGCGTCTCGTGCGGTTCGGGCGAAGTACTAAAATATTGCATATTTAAAGAAAAATTATTTCCCTATTTATTTCCTCAAATCCCACTCTGTCTGGTGATGCTATATGTTGGGGGTCTGATTCCGGGAACACTCGACAAAGTCAAACGCTCTCGCGGCAGCATAAATGTTGATTTTGAAAACCCCATCGAGGGAAATAGCGTTGGGTTTCGAGAGAAATTGATAAGATAAACGAAATAAAAATCAAAGAGAACGGTTTTGTGGTGGTCGTCAATATTAGCTGATTCGCGATCATCCGTGGAGATATTTGATTTTGTCGAGATGAGATGAGAACTGGTTCATTGGTAATCATAAGGGTATGGACAGGAATGCCAAAGTTAGAATTCGAATTATGCGTTAGAAATTTTCGGTCACTTTTTTTCGACCCATCTAGTCGGGTTCAAAATTTGAAAAAAAAAATTTCAAAGTTATGAAGTGGAATGCGACAGTTTACCATAATGCGCAATTGAATAATGCAAATTTTCACTGAAATTGTGAAAAAATGAATAAATTCGAGCAGAATAAAATTCAAATTTTGTATCATATCGAAAAACAGTGAAAACGACTGGCCGAATAAAATTGGGAAGGAACTGCAGAAAAATTATATTGGGCAAAATAGGCATAACTTTGATCGCACTGGACCACTTTTCGGAGATTTAAAAAGCGTTCTACTTCGGTTAATCTCATCAATCAAGCCTCAATGCTAGTTTTCCATGATTATCAGTCCCGAAAATTGACTTGACATCTCTAGGTATGAAGTTAAAATTAAATTCAAGGCGAGATTATGGAATGGTAAAATTTTCATTTCAACATCACCCCCTTCGCAGAAACTTTAAGACCCTAGTTTTATCCTAAAGCTTGGAATGAATGAAGTTTGATACTGAATTGGAGTAGAAACTTCCATAACTTCGGAATAAGGTGAAGTTAAATTACCTTCAGCATGGGGAAGTAGTTAACTCCATTTTCCCGGCAGACTTGAGTGTTGAAATTGTCGGCGCAGTTGATCACTGCGACAGTCACAACCGGATGCCATTCTCTGACTAAAGTCGCGAACTGCTTGAAATACGGAGCGAACGCTCGGCAGTGACCGCACCTGGAAAAAAGTTGTCAAAAATCTGATGCTTTGAACATTTTGTGTTACATTGTAGGAAACTCAGACTCGAATAGCTGCTAATCGTTAAATTCGCTTTACAAGGGTTGATTCTTTATCTTCATCTACTTTCCAGCAATTAATTTGTATAGATCAAAAAGCATTCCCTCCAGTAAAAATTCCAATCTTCTCTTCACATAAATGAACCATTTGACTTTGGAGCAACGAATTACGAAATTACATGCGTGTGGTTGAAGTAGTTTCGCTTAAATACGAAAATTGCTCTCTCTAATGTTTAGGCGTTTATTTTGTTGGTCTTGAATTTCGCTTTAAAACCTCTAAGTTTACTCGATCAAATTGCAAAGGTTGGGCTGTATTCGTTTCGATGGAAGGGGTCAGAAAGAGTGGCTTTTCCGAAAGTTTACTCAACTTTTGAGGCGAAATATTATCGGAAGTGGAGAAGACCTTGGGCGAACTTTACAAATGCGTTGTTTGAAAACTTGGTGAACTTTCAGAAAAGTCACAAAGAGACGATGGCTCGAGCAAAATGCTTACGCAGGCAAAAAAGAGTTCGGAAGAGAAGATCGAAAGATAGGGAGGGAAGTGACAAATATTGAGACTCTTCGTAAACGAAATCGAAAACTGGATATCGGATAGGGTTAATGAGTAAAGATGTGGGATATAACCGGATGATCATGAGAAGCGCGCATGAACACAGTTTGATCGGTGGATAAATATTTAAGTAAAAACTGCTGTAAAATAGCACGAGTCATTAGAAGTTAAGCGATTTGCGAAGTTGTAAAATATTTTAAACATACCAATCTGCATAAAACTCCACCACAAAAGCATGGTCTTGGCCGTAGATCGTATCGTTGAAGGTCAACTGAAAATGTCATCTTTAAAATATTTTTCATCGATGATTCTTGATTGTTTCTCCACAGAAAAATGCGAGGTCTTCCGCATTCTTGTGCTCTCGCGTTTTTTACTCGAGTTTTGGCAGATTTGTGAACGAAAATGCCTTAATTCTCTCAAATTGAGGCGCGCAACCGTCGTTTTTCCTTCTCTTCTTCTTCACTTCGACTATTTCCTGATTAGTCTTGTTTTCTCGATGGTGGCGTTGTCAATTTCATGTTCTACCACTAATTTTCTGCCTGTCTTCTTAAAATTTCGTCTCTCCTCTCTAAAGAAGTTATTTTGAAGGCGCAAAAGACAATGAAATCATAAACATTAGAAATGGCGAACGACGGAGAATAGATAACATAATTTATATCATAGTTATCGATTGCATTGTGTGAAATGAAGAAATTGAATATGTTTCGTCGAAGTTGGTACTAAAATACGAATGTCGAGATATTGATCGGAGACTGAAGATAGGCTGAGTCAAGAGATCAAGAAGCCGTAACAGCTTGTATTATGGAATGTGAGGAGGTAGATATTGCACCTTCTTTGCAACTCTCCTCTCCTAGGCTCAACCCCCGAGAAATAGCAAGGGCCTCGAAGAGACTGAAAAAATAACAAATGAAAAGGGAGAAGGAAAGAGAGAGAGAGAGAGAAAGAGGTTGTAAAGAGTGTGCAGTGTATCTATCTTCTCACATGCCATAATATAATATGTCTCACGGAACTTCATAGGAATAAATGAAGCCTATGGAATTGGTACGCTAAAGCCATCGAGGCAAAAATCAAAGTAACTACGACTCTGCACCCGTACCTGATCGAGATGGATGACCGGGTCAACGCCTGGCGTGTAGAGGAGTTGGTTGGAGCCGGCGGGCGTGTAGCCGAGGTAACTGACTGAGGCCTCCAACCGTTGGATGAGCACCAACAGCCCGACTGCCACGAGTGACAGCAGCATCCCTGAAACTCAAGGGGTTGACTCTGATGATCATTTCTTTGGCATGGATCGGCGCCGTAGCCAAAAGACTCGGACCCGGCCCAGAAGTGACATTCAATTGTCACTTTTTCATCGGTTTAACGCATCAATTTTTCAATTTTCAAGGTTAACGTGAACGCGTCAAAATCGTCAATGATATACGAACATGTTGCAAAAATAAATTGGTATAAAAATGAGATGAATGAAAATACTGAACGATCAGATTGTGATAACTCTGAAGATTTATATTTCAAAAATAAGCGCAAGAAGCTATGAAGAAGATCAAGATATTGGACTGTCTTAAAGTAACCAAAGATAAGATATGTTTCAAAGGGCGAGAAAATTCAAATGAGGCTTCGAAGATCATTGATTTTCCGCCAAGAGCTGATAAACTGATAAAAAATCTCACTGAGTTGATAAAAAAAGTGGGCGTGGTAGGGTTTTTCAACTCGGAACCTGGGTCAATGACATGTCAGAGGTTGGGGGAAGGCGGGACGCGAACTGAAATAGACGTGAAACGTGACCCCTCTTCCCTCAGCCAATGTCGCGGTTATCAGCAAAAATTGAGACTAGGCTCGGAATTCGATACTGCCGATAGTCGGATCGCACAAAAATTAGGTGAATGAACGCGGCGAGATAGCATTATGTTTAAAGAGACGAAAAAGATAGCAGACAAGAAAAAACGAAGGGAAAGAAAGAATGAAGGGAGAGAGAAGAAAGAGATAGGGAGTGAAGAAAGAAAACAGAAAAGTAAGAAAAAAATCTGGAAAAAGAAAACAGATCAATTTCTTAGCTTGTTCGAGCAGAGAAGTTAACATGTAAATGTGCGTCACTGAGATGGTTCAAAAACAAAGAACGGCTATTTGAGACGACCAGAAGAAAATATGAACATAAACAAGCCCGTGTGGGCAATAGACATTGATTCATTGGGAAAGCAGGGAAAAATGCGAGGGATGCTAGAAAAATGTAAATCATTAGGGATTTTCGAGAACAAATTATAAGAGTAAATTATGAAGTAGTTTTATTTCGACTACTTCGGTGCAATACACAATGGAAAATCCTATCAAGCAAGAATAAATTTGAAACATTTCTGAAATTTTAAAGGGATTAGTAATGAAGAAGATGACAAGATGCCACATAAAAATTTTGAAGCATGAAATAAAAACTCGGACTTTTCAACGCGCTATTATTTATCGAATCACGTAAAAATCGAGTAGCAAATTAATCACTTTAGGAATGCGGAGAAATTAATTAACCATTACTCGAGAGTATTAACAGGGTTATCAGTATGCTTTCTATTTGCTGATAATTCAACACTTCTGTGTCGGAATAAGACGATTTTAATGTCACATTCTAGAAAATTTAAGCACGCATAATTTACTTAAAGTCCTGTTTAAAATATCATGTAATTCAACTGAAACTATGATACGATATAAAATTGTCCTATCGAAGAATTTTGTTGTACTCGAGGTAGTTAATTTGATAAGGGCATCACACACTTGAATTGAAAGGGAATGTTCAATTTTCATCAATCTCAAAGTGGTTAATCATTGTCGAAATTCATGCATTTTTCAGACAACATGTCTGTGGAAATGCATGCAAAAAGGCGGAGAACGGGAAAATGAAAATGACACGCCCATTTCGGAGGGCGAAATGACGAAGTAAACGAGAATTTAAATTTAAATGGGGGTAGGAATTCGGAGAAACATAAAAATTTAAAGGTCCTAAATAATTTAAACAAACTTTATAATCAATTAGACACATATTAAAACGATAACTTTAAAATAATATATTGGAAAATATTGAATCCAATATTTAAAAAAAAAATATGGCTAACATGAATATGGTTCTGGCCTCTAAGAAATCAATGGGAAATAGTAAAGACTTAATTATATTGTTTTACTACGAATCGCTAATTCGTAAAACAAGAAAGAAGTTTTCTAACAATAAGTTTAACGTGATGGTCATAGTAATGATCCTTTTGAAGCTTTGACAAGCTATCGTTGCTGGTGGGGAAAGACAATGCTTTACACTGAAAAGAGTGTTTTTTTAATTAGCCATGGGTTTGACCAATTATGGGTAAGCATCATAGAACAATACGCAAATAAAATGATGCTAATTAAATAAAATAGAATTTTAGATTTAGTAATATAATGATATCATTATGACCGTGATTTAAAAGAATTTCAAAAATTAAATTTGAGAAATTCAAAGAATAAAAATGCAAAAGTGCAACAAACGCGCTTTTTCAATTACTAGGCTAAACTTCCTTATCAAAAATTTATATCTTAGCGTGAAGTCGTAAAAATTCTGCCATATGACTTTAAATTTGATTGTTCCTACGCGAAAAAGCATGCCAATCAAAAAATTATTCGATTTGATGACGGAATTTCGAACTTGTTGTTAACAAAAACGCGTTAATTTTAACATATAGCGTGGGAAGGGGCATAAATTTGGAACTCTCTTCCTAAAATCTGTCTGATTGTCCAGATATTTCGAATAATCAACAAAAAAGCATGGTTAATTTTAGCGTTTTGCGTGGACTGTGGGCATAGAAATCATAAAATCTATGCTGATTGTTGAAATGCGCAGCCATTTCCTGCTTTGTTGAGATCGAAATCGAAAATATCGCGATTTACCCCGCTTTTCGAAATCTAAACATGTTTGGTTTGGTCAGCTGGACAATGTATCTTTCTGCCTTTTCCAAGTTTTTTCTACAACAAAAATATCAACTTTTCGCAAAAATTATTTCGCAATTTAAAAGTTAAATAAAAATCCGGTTTGAGAAAGTTTATGTTTGATGGAAGCGATTAGGCTGGGCGATTTCGCGCAATCGGACAAACAGTAGGGGTTTTATTCGATCGCCACACCCAGGATTAGGACCGGGGTGAATCGCGCGCGATCACTACGGGTCTCATTCCGTAGTGGTGGTTGCAATTCTGCCCCCTGCTGAATAAGCGTCCGAGGAGTCGACTGGGATTAGACGAGTCTGGCGCCGGTGCGGATAGGCTTAAGGTATAGACACAACGAGGAAGCGCTCAAGAGAGAAAATAGCGAATGGTAACAAAAACGATCTGTTCTGTTAGTTTTAGTTAGCTTGACTCGCTGCTCACCCCACCCCCTTTCAAATATTGTCGACCGGGTTTATTTTGCCCCCCAAAAGTGAAGCTTTTCTCGAAACGAAAGATAGACGTCAAAATTTCAGACCTTCATTCGAGAAGGGTGTTCAGGAAAACAATATCTTTCGGCGCGGTTAAAGCGTCGAAGATTGAAAGTAAACGGTAAATTGACGGGGGAAGCCTCGAATGATTGTTGATTCGAACAAAGCAAAGAATAAATCAATTATAGTCCAAAAGCAGAATAATGAAAGGTAATCCATTATCATTGTTCGGTTAATTCGAGGCCGGTGTTAGAGATTGACCTTTGATCTAATGAACGGAAGATCAGATTCAAATTTGAAATAATAACGGACAAAGCTTTTTGATGATAGAGCTTTAGAATTGAGGATTGCTTCAAGCTATTTGCAGAAAACGATAAAAAAATCGATAATTCGAAAGAAATGGCAGAATTTGTTGTAGGAGATATAGTGGCTTTTAATTGGATAAATTTAAAGATCAACTTTAAAATTGAGAATGTCAGACAAAGACTGTTGACCGTGGTTTTACATCAGAGTTGTCCAAAGCTATTTCCAGAAACAAGGAAAAACGTCGATGATTCGAAGAATACATCGATGAATTTGAATAGAAATGTCGAAATTTGCATTTGCCGCGAGAAACTGAATGAATTGCTTGAATTACAACAAACAAACCCCCCGATGAATACAGGCAACGATGGCCTCTTGAAGAAAAGAAAGAGAATCATGAAAATGACTAGCAACTGGACATAACTAACAACGACGGCGAAAGAAGCCAACACGATGGTCGATAGGGAAAGAAGCGCAGGGTCACAGGGGCATTTGAAAGAACCGCAATGAATGGACACTATTGTTAATTGTTCGAATTACATAGTACTTCGTAGTAAAGAAATAGTTAGAGACCTGCTAATCGATTAGAAATTCAGAAATAGCACGTAATTTGAAGGTTTTTGCGACTCGGTAAAGTTTCAATGGAGCGTACAATGCTATGAAGAAAACAGTGATCCTTCTATCAGAATAATAATAATAATGAAATACATTATCAAATACACGATAAGCCGATGGCTACTAGAAATAACGTGTATAAATTCGTTCCAAACATTGAGTACTTCCGGCCCAATAACCAAAGAATCTGAGAGAATTTATGCTTTGTAAACAGGAATGTCAT
Organism: Diploscapter pachys; assembly: GCA_002287525.1. Taxonomy (NCBI): domain Eukaryota; kingdom Metazoa; phylum Nematoda; class Chromadorea; order Rhabditida; family Rhabditidae; genus Diploscapter; species Diploscapter pachys. Next base: position 25,280 of record LIAE01006431.1, on the reverse strand, counting down.
TGATCGCGATAGAAAGACAAATGATGATACAACATCTTGCAGCATACGTGATAAAGCATCTAATCGAACACACCGACACAAAATGAACACATAAATCTGTGAATGCACAGAGAAGTAGTCGGTTGACCGACGAGAGAGAAGATACGGGGAATACCGCTGCAGCGAATGAGCGGCTCAGTACGAGTCGAGTCTCGGTCAGCAGAAAAAACGCGGAAAAAGCTTTGCACAAAGCGCGAAGTTCAAGCTATGAAAAGATAATTCACAGCCTGAGTCGGTGGACAAATTAACACTCCCACTACAGGGCGTCGCCTCTAGTTGTCGAAAATATAGTCTCTGACAAACAAGCAGCAGCAAATTTAACTTTAAATCAGCCGGAAAATACGCTTGTTTTTAATTTTCAAAGTAAATATTGTCGTGTGCGAAAGCAGACAAAATGGACATTATTGTCTAAAAAGATTGACCTTTCGCAGGAAAAAATGTCTAAAAGTTGAGGAAATGTTAAACTTCCGAAAAATGACGCTATTTATATTTACTTTGTGCGCATATTTTTAACTGTGTTGTTATTGACTAACTATACATTTAATGTATGAGCGTTCAAACGTTGAGAATACTACATGACTCAAAAATGTCTTATTTATCTAGAAGCCTATCACAGCTTTTGCTGATTCTTTTGTTTCCAACTTGTTAGCGAGGGTACAGTCTTAAAACAAAAACCAGAAATTAGTGAAATAGAGACACTGTGATGGGAGCAAAAAACATACAAGTAGGCTTAGAAAGCGAAAAAAATGAAGCGACTTTTAGACGGTGAGACGGAATAAGCTCGAGGAAATTGTTACAACTGGTTTTACTCGCAACAAAAACCTCAACCCAAAAATTTGCGCGAGGTTTCAATTTGCTTAAATCAACAAATTGGCCTAGAATACGATCTAGTTTGCAAAAACGTTACATTGGAATCGAAAAATCGTGAATTTTGCTGGACAAGAGGAGGGCGTGGAACGCGGCGTTTTTCCAAGTGGTCGGTGAAATCGTCGTATTGAGATTCAAAATCGACACCCCACTACGGACTTCGGCCCGTAGCGCGATCCGACATAAGTATGCTAGTTAGGTACACATCGAACGACGATCGAACGAAGCTGGATATGCGAGGGATTCGGCGCACGCAGAGAAATGTTAGGCAGTTATCCGTGTAGTGAAAGAGCGAATTTCACTAGGAAAAAGCCGCTAAGTAGAAAATTCTCGAAATCTAACCCTGCAAAAACCTAGAATTGTTGAAAAACGCTTCTAGACATGCAAGCATTTAAAGTTGGCAGAAAAAAGACGAAAATCGGGCAAAAACGGTCAACATGAGATTGATTTGATCAGATTCAGCAAAAAATCACTAAAACGATTCCCAAACAGTTCAAATCAGGAAAAAACAAGCATATAACCGACTGGACTAAAATAACAGCTGATCGGGGTGTGGGAGGGACTGGGAATGATCGACCCCCGAAGAATGAGACTCATCGACTCTGCTGAGAGAGAGAGAGAGACCACTTGAGCGAGCAAGGGGTGATAAATGCACTCCGGAAATTCCAGGTTCAGGAAATAAAAACGGCGATTGGGGTAAAATGACATTATCTGGGAGGAAAAACGATCGGTGCGGGAATAAAATATGAGGCGCGTACACCCCGAGGCACTCAAGTGCGCTTAACTAAACAATGGAACTGATAACCTATTGCTGCTATGATATGATTATAGGGATGATTGTTTGTTACTTAACTCGAGTGCTTTGTTGCAATAAGGGGTAAAAAGTTGTATACATTTGGAAAAATATAATTGGTCGAAATATAGTCTATAGCATAATCTTTAAATTGGGTTACATTTAGAACAAGATATTAGAATAATATACATAAAAGATTATGGTTTAACTATGCAGTGGTCAATAAAACGTCGAACACACATATTTTATCAACTCTGTTAGTTAGTTACGCTTATTTTTGATGAGTCACAGTTAAAATTGGAAAACAATTCAATAACAAAAGGGTATTTTCCAAAAAATAAAGTTGAATAGAACAAAATTCAATAATGATGCGATATTTGTAATTCAACAATGATTCAGGTTTGAAATTTCAAAATTTTTGGGAAAACTTGGAAATTTAGTGAAAAGTGACTTAGGAGAAAAAAGTAAATTGCTCCGTCTATGGCAAAACCTAAGCCCCCCACTCAAGTACTGTTCAAGTTTTACAAATAAGGCCTTGAGTTGGTTAGAGAAATGATTGGATAGAGTCTCTATGTGTAAACATTAAAATGCTAGAGACGCAGGCATTTTTAGACTACGCTCATTCAGAACTCGACTCCTTATTGGCAAAACCTCGAGATCAAACATTTTGGCAAATTATTGAAAAAATAAGCCCTAAGATATGTTTTAAAATTTCGCTCTAACAATGTATCTCGAAAATAATCGATTAATTAGTTCTATATTTAGAAATAAAAAAGATCAAGATAAACTGATATGATATAATTTAATATGTAAACAATAAAATAAGCAATAGCATCATATTTTCTGAGAAAGTGATGTTGAGCTCTCGAGAACTCAATATTTAAGAATGAAAATAGAAAATAGAACTACAGTTCTGGTGAATTTGTCATTCAGTGAAATATAGAGAGTTACAAAGACAAAGAAGCAGCAAAGAATTAGGGTTGAGCTTTTCTTCTCACGTTTTTTCATTTTTTTTCGACCAGACAACTTTCCGCGCTCATTTGCGCCGTATTCCACACGTCTTTGCAAGTTTGCTTTCGGAGAAATAGTCTATGAAAATGAGAGGAGAAATGAAAGAATGAACAAATAGTGTGAATATCCGGAGAGACGAAAAGAAGCCCGAAAAAATAAATTATTAGAAATCATAAAGACTGTCAGGTCAAAGGCATGAAATTGTGGAAAATTTTTAAACAAAAACGCATTTGAATATCTAAATCTAAACTCTAAATTTTATAGTTTGAAAGAAATAGAAATAATGATAAAGTTGCAAGGAAAATTCTTGGAAGTTCAAAATTTCAAGTCGAATTTTTTCTTATTTACATTTAGCTACCATCACATGTGCTTACTTCAATGCTTGACTTTTGAACTAAGGACAAATTTCGAAGTTTCAACAGAATTTTCCCTGATTTAAGCCCGATGCTTTTTGATTCTTCAGGTCTTGATTTCAGCTTCGTGACGCGCAAACATTTCTCGTGGCGCCTGAACGAAAAATGCAGACCTAAATTAAATAGTAGCTCATTTTAAGAGAGCACAGATTTAAGAGCCTACAAAACAATGGCTTATGGTATTTTAGGTATGTGTTAAAGCATAGGGCAGAAAAATGATTGAGATGTCGTGGGAGTTTTGAGTTTCGACGATACTTTGCTCATTTGTTGTGAAAATTCTTAGGTAAACAAGAACAGCAGCTGGCTGGCGCCGGTTAGTAATTAGAAATTCGAACAATTACTCCACTTCGAAGAAGAAAACAGATCTATTCTTAAACTATATTTAAGTTTTGATGATAATAATCGTAGCTTTAACTATAAATTCTACACGGGAAATAACGAACAACCATTTAAAATTAAATCAAATCAATCCCATTTTCATATATGAAACATATTCTTTAGCCATAATGATTCATTTATGATCTACACATTTGATCATCTATGATATAAATAATCTATTTAACTTTTTTTTTGCTAACCCAGATATTAATACCTACAAATTCGCTATTTCACGTTAACTCGCTTACCCTTACCACCCTGCTTGTTTGAGCTAAATCCCATTCCCTCGCTTTCTCTCGAGTTTGCCCCACGTTAAGCACGCTAATCACGAGAGTTCTTCCGTTCTAAAATTACCGGCTAAATAACAGGTTTTCGCCCATATCGAAAAAGTGAAAATAGATCAATGCAAACAGCTTAAAACACAATGATATGAGTAAAGTCTGCTCCATCTCTAAATGTGAGTAATTCCCTCTTGGAAATTTAGCAACCTAGGCAATTTTCAGAGTAGCCGATTTACGCTGGTATTTATCGCTATAATCCCAGAAAAAAAACTCGAAAATCGACGATATTTTCGAATTATGAGAGAAAAAACATGATCCAATGGACATTAATGTAGAAAAAAATGAATGATACATATTTTGAAGGAGAAAACGTGACATGCTCTACGTCATGAAACGCAAAAATCACTAAAAATGGAATTTTTGGCTGCCCTTTTATATGATCGCATCTATTTTTGCGGGTGAAATACATGCAAATTGGGTTGAATGAATCATTGGGTGAAATAGGTTCAGGTTTCGGCGAAAAATAGGCGAAATACGTTCGCGCTCTCATGACTGATAGGGGCTATAATTGCACGGAATTTGATGAGTTTAGGCGTTTTTGCCGAGGGTCAGGAAAGTCGAGACGAACAAATTTGGCAAGGTCGCACCGCACCCTTCATTTATTTTCCCAATGCTCGATTTTTGCGTCACCCGAAAAAAAAACTCGAAGAATGTTGAATATTTCAGGAAATTTGAACACAACAGGACCTTTTTCAAAATTTAGGAAATTTCGAACATATTGAGGCATAGACCTCGGAAAACGGCAGGAATTTCAAATTCGACTTCCTTTCGCGAAATTCTACACAACAATGCACATTTTCAATTGTGCCGAGGAAGAGAACATAAAAGCGCGTCACGTTTCAGCCTGAATGGTCGAAAAATATTTCGTTCTTCTCTGGCGAATAACTCATTTAGGCGACTTTTTCGCGGAAATATTCGAAGTCGGCAAAATCCCCTAGCGCGAAAAATAAATCTGAAAATTACCGGGATAAAGCCCGTGGTGATCGGCATTTCATTCATCGGCAAAGTTGCGAGAGATGAAATACCAGTTTCAGAGAGATAGAGCACAAAGAAAAAAGGTATTGTTATGCAAATATGTCCGGTTATAGACGCAGGGTTTCAAGTACAGAGATGGGCCGAAATCCCGAGCGGATAAAATGTAATACTCGCAGGTATCTCCCTAGCCAACAACAAAAGTCAACAGCCCATACATCGCCATCTTTTCTTCTCCAAAATCCCCTAATATCTCTGAAATAAGTGAAATTTGTGGCATTCAATAATATGTTCTAGGAAAACATGAATCATCTGAAATAATACAAATTGAGGAAACAAAACTGGATAAGTCTACGTAGTTTTTTGCAGATAAATTGGAGCGCCGCACTTGGAAGGGCTATTTTTGCCAGGAAGAAAGTTGTCTTTTTGAGGAAAGCGAAAATTCATTCTAGTTTGGAAAGTGGGATTAGGCTCATTAGAACTGAAGATTTTCTTTGGAGAATCTGAAGTTTGAACGGCTAGATGAAATTTTCCTTCCGAACAAAAAAACGCAAACTTAGAAAAATTTCTTCGAATTATAAGATCGACAATATTTTAAGACATAGCTTAAATTTAATGATTTATGGTAAACTTATGAACTTCCGATGGCAGTTTATTAAACCGCATAATAAATCAAATAAAATAAATAGAGGCATGCCATGCTTGAAATCTCACGGTTTAGGTAAAAACACGTTGAAGCGTAGCTATGGTTGAGTAGACCGAGTCTGTTCTCTGGCCTACCTCTAACTATAAGGATTTTTAAAGATGCAAAGGATTTGACAGTATATTTGCGTATTTCCTGGCCTATCCTTCATCATATGAATTGTCAGAGATACAGAGGATTTATCCTTACTCTACCAGGCGCTAACTCTAACCCCGTTCAGATGTAGGCTTCAGCAAACTGGTTTCCGATTGAGACACAATAAACCTTGCTAGAAAGGAAAACAGTGCGCATCTCTATGCTTCCGATGTGTTGAAGCATAGACCGGGATTTTCGACAAGAAAAAATAACTTTTGTTCGATCATTATGTAATAGACTAGTTCAATTGCGAATTTTTATTCATATAATTGATCACTCGGAAAGACTTGGGATAATACATATGCGAAAAATAAAGTGTGTAGTCTGGAAATATCCTAAGATTATCTGAAATAGCTTTAAAATATTTCTAGACCGACAAAATCCTATACAATTAAGATTATACCCTAGTACCACCAATCAAAATTGAGAGCTTTTCATAGATGAACTCGATGTCATGCTGAAATTATGCTATTATTTTTGCAAAAATATGTCCACTTCTGAAACTTGAACCTAAGATTAAAATATATTAAAAAACGGCAATCTGGAAACCACACGACATCATGACACAAGACATGAGCGAAATAGCATACTCGAGGCATACCCTCTCTCTTGCCTAAGCATGCTATTTTGCATTTGTCTTGTGTTATGATGACATGCGATTTCCAAATAACCAAAAAAATCGTTATGACTCCGCATCGTACAATTTAACTATTTTGATTATGCTAATTACCTTGGAACTCCAGAGTCCACATCGCTTTTCCTGATATGAGGCCAAGACATGAACGACGTCTACGCAGCCCTCATGCTCCAATTGACATCCGAGATTTGTTAAAGCACATAATGCGTATGGTAGGGAAGGAGAAGAATCTGAAAAGGTACTTGTATTTTAATATTGAAAAAAGTTGAAGTTCCTGAACTTCTATTATAAATTACGATTTTGTACCCGAGATATTGAGCGAAATCGATAGATTTGAGCTTCTTGGTGATGATGAGAATGGTGAATGCACTGGTACGGTAGCACTAGAAGAGGCTAGGGAACTCTGGAATTTCATTTTTCAATCAAATTGGCTCCAAGACTAAAATTTAGTATTTTCTCATGACAAGTCGATTTTTAAAAGTTATCAACATTTTGCTGACCGTAATAAAATTAACAATGAGCAGTGGCGCGTCGTGGTAGGCTAGCCGGTACTTCTGAATCTTTTCCACCTCTTGCCAAAATTCCGACTCCAAGCTTGACCGCGAGACGTTCAATATTCGAACGCATAGCTAAAATTTTTGTCTAGCAATAAAACAAAGATATTGGAGGAAACCTGGTCTTCATGATTCTGAAGGAGAACGAAATTGTCGCCCCTTTCCAACTTCATGCCATCAACCATCTGTATCCCTCTCCAGAAGGAAGAATCACCGGCAGAATGGGTCGAGCTAAATTCATTCATCTCTTCTTTCAATCCCTCGAATAATTTGAATGTTCAATCATTTGAGGCCTGCGTTTTTAAAACATATTTAATTTCCAAACCTAATCAGCACCACCGTCTGACAACTTTTCTGCCAGATCAGCTTCCACAGGTCTTCGTCTTCTTCCGTGGAATTCAACACTATGAACTCGTCCAGACGATGATAGCCCTGAAATAATTAAATCATAACAAATATCAATTTGATTGGTACCGGTAGAACGACACAATCCGGCGTAGCGGAGCATGTTGGCGTGTGATGGCAGGCGCATATATCCTGAAAAATCTTTAAAGGTGAAAATTTAAACAAAATTTCAAACCTCATATTGCATTTGCATTCTCATCTTACCACAGCTGTTATCTTCCGTCAAATAGTTCAAATATCTAAAAATCTTCCTATCTTCAAAGTAATGAAAACTTCCAGTACCTCATGTACAAATCTGAATGCACCCTGGTGATACCATGCCTGATCAACTGCCTCACGGCTTCATGGCAGAAGATGTATTGGTCCTGGAGTAGGCACTTTTCTACTTTTAGCGATGAAATTGAACTTACTACAGTCTGAACGAGCTTCTCTCGCTGCTTTCTCATGCGGATTAAGTGCGCTGCGAGGTTGAGTGATCGGTGCTCCACCAGATGACGTCGCATCGAGTCGATCAGGATTGTGCATCCTGTTCTTCCAACTCCAGCGCTGAAAAACACATATGTAAGGATGATCTTGGATCATGTCCATGAGTTAATTTACTTGGACAAATAATACATGGATCTACTCTTGTGCTTATTCTTGATCATCCTCCATACTCTATTGGGGCTGATCATGAGAAAAGCAAGGAAAGCAGATTATTTTTTCAAGTATTATCTAAGGTTTAAGAACAAGCAAATGCCTAAAATCATGAATTTTGACCTGCAATGAACCACAATACTGCCAGTCGTATGGATATCCGATACGTAATTTATGAAGTTCAACAGAGGGAACACTGAGGTTGGTACGCCGTGATCTGGCCATCCGATGAAGTGAAGTTGGTGGATTTTTCTTTCCGTCTGAATCCGCTTACTTTCTTTTATTTCAAACTTTTATTTCTACCGGTGGTAGACTCTTCGCGATTTTCAGGCTAAGTATCCTGTGGGAGAAGTGAGCGTTGATCGTCTCGGAAAGTAAGCTGATTTGGTAGATACCATGAACTTGCTGGGAATCGACGACGGATGGCCAATACTGGTCGCATTTTCTCTGAAATTGGTTTGTTGTTTTTTCTTTTTTTATTTTCAGGTTTTTCTATGATTTGAAAATCTGTTTAAGGGTTTGTCTTTGCCTTCTAAGTTTACTTGAAAGGCTTGTTTTTGCTCACCCGTCCATCCTCAACCAAATTCGTAATCATCACAATGACGTTGCACCGCTCTTGCCAAATCATGCACCAGAAGTCGGCAAAAGTCGATGGCAGAGGCGCTTGCGTAGCAATGTAGGTCTTCTTTCTCAGGGTGGACTGAAAATTATATCTGTTAAAATTGCTGGAATAAAATCCTCAAGCTAGCTGAAATGCTCCCGATAGTATTTTCAATAAAATATATATCATAAAAATTCTTTATCATTATGTTTGAATATTTTGGAGGAATAAATGGCAGTTTCATAATTTTAACAATTTCTTCAGACGACGCAAGTATAAAATTGCAAAATTTCAAAATTCATCGCTAGTTCATATATTTCAATATATTGAAGTAGTCATACAAATTTTAAATCATGCTATCTTGCGATTGATGTAAAAATTCAAAAATCCCCGAAACTTCAGAATTTATTTGTTTTCATGTTTCAATATCCAATATGTATGGATATTAGGATTATTTTGTTTACACACTCCCTTTTCCTTTCGACGGTTGCTGCGTCCTTCACACTACCCATCCCACGAGATTTTACACAAACATTCCAAACAACCTAATTTCCATATTCTCATTCGTTTTATCAGACCCGCGCATAGTGAAGGATAGGTCCAAACTCGGTTCGGATATCTCTTGACAATTTTCAACAATTGGCAAATTCAACCCGTCCCAAGGGCATTGAAGTTATTCGCGAAATTCCATTACTCCACATAACGCCAAATTCGATAAGAAACATATTGGAAAGTGCATTTTTAATAATCAAAATTTTAACTTATTAACGCAATGCTAAAATAATCATGTCTAACATCTAACAAAGTTCCATAGAGATTGAGACATTTGCTAAAATTTTATAAAATTGATTTCCAAGTTATGTAAAGTTCCCCCAGTTTTCCACCCATATCTAAACTATCCATATCCCCATAGGATTTCAAGATGACTTATTAATGCCCATAAATGTGCTCGCCTTCTCGCGAGAACCTTTGTATGCTAGGTAATTGGTATGCTCGATAGAAATTGAGATGTATGAGAAGCACAAGGGATTAGTACCAGGTGAATTGTACTCGCATGCTAATTTAAATTTAAATTACAAGTCTGATAAACATGACTTACATCGATGTAATTTGCATTGATATAATCCGATCCTGTAGATGAGTTTATTCGAATTCTAGTTGCATCAATAGCACCGATATTTAGATATCTTAAATAATCAAACTTAAAAATATGCAAATTGGAAAATACCGATTTTTATCGAGGTGAGTATCGTCAGATTGAATCGCTGAGTCTTCATTGTCGGTTGAAGAAAATTTTTCGATTTGCTGAAATAAAAATCTAAATTTTTAGTCTATAAAATGCAATAATCCAAACTGTTTTGCGTTCAGCTTTTATTACGATAAAAGCTATAATTTTTTTCAAATTTTGTTAACTTTTGCATTATTTTAAGACAATTTATTCATGGGTCCTTTAAATATCCTAAAACCCCTTCACTATAGTCTCTATCTCTATTTTCTTTCACGGTGCGCGCGACTTTTCCCTATCTTCTGAAAATGGATCCCCCATTTCAAATTCGGTTTCGCTTAGAGTTGCAATTGCCAGACATCCTTAAATTCAATTCACCCCTGCTATTTTCCTTAAGCGTGATTCCCGACGTTTACGCGCGTCATTTGCGTAAATCGCGTCGGTCGAAAATCTTCAAATGTAATATCCTTGCAATTCGCACCTACTTCCCGTTCTGATTACTCAAGTTAAGGTGGAATTCTTCGACTATAATTTGCCTGAACTCTCTCGAGTTTCATGCTATTTCCCGGGACGCTTTCTTTTCTCCACACAATTTCCCCGAAAGTATCATCTAATAACAAGTCCGTCCATCCGTAAATAACCCTTCACAATCAGGCTTTGCCGTCAGCTCCCCCACTCTTTATGCTGCCAGCAATTAACTTATCGCCAGTCTATTCATGCCACGCTCTCTTCAGAGCTTTTAACAATAAAGCGTTCGAAATTTAATTTCAAGGAAAAATCTCTGAAATATTACTCAACTTTCTTGAAATTTATTGTTAAAGGATTCTAAACTTTCTTAAAAGAAACCTATTTCTAAAGGCAGCGATGGAAATAGTATGGAGAATGCAAAGAGACACTACGTCCTCTGTGCCTTCTCCTACCCTCGCTCTATTGATTTTTTTGTTTTAAAAAGAAAAATTTAAATCAAAATTTACCTCAAATTGAGCTTTGTACTTAACGTAGTTATTCCGGCCCAGATCCTCACAAACCCCATAGAAAAGCTCTACTGGAATGTCGTCAAAACCAACTGGGTCTAAAAATTTTTGCTAATTCTCGCTCTTTTTAAAAACAAAATATATACCATAGACCAAAGGGTGTACTTCCTCCAAATATACGCATTTTTCCTTTTTCTTCAGTAGCAATTTTAGATCGACAGAGCGACTAAAATTGTATGTTTAAAAAAAATAGCAGAAAAATCTTACTTTTTCGCCATTCTGGCTATCAAAATTACTATGAAGAAGAATAGAATAAAGGCGAAAACGATCGTGATGAAGGCTAGTCGATGGTAGGTTGGTTGCTGAAAGATAGGAAATTGTTTGAAACGTAGGATTTTTATACCTGAGCCAACTGAAGACATTTATGATTCGGATCATTGGTATTGCAAAGTGATGAAGAATACTCGCATTCCTCTTAAATATAGTTATCTTTCAAAAATTAAATTTCGAACACCTTTCAAAACGAGCCTATGAACCGTCCCAAAAGGTGACTTGAGCAGGGTTTTGTTGTCCGCTCGACTCCTGATCGCTGAGAACACTCGTATTGAGTATTCGGAATTTAGAGAGAGATTTTTGATGGTCATCTAAAAATTAGATATGTTCCCGAAAATAAAGCAGTTAGAGTCAGATTTTAAACATTTCGATAATCGAGTATCTACACCGAAAATATTTACCTCCGCCAAATTGACGTTCTTCACCAGCTTACTGGAGGCGTTTTGAAGTTCCACGACATAGAAGCTTTCGTTCAATTTAACCAAGGAAGTCCACTTTATAAACACCGCTTTCGGCTTACAGTCAAATGAGATCCCTTTTATTTCCGGAGGTGTTGGAACTAAATACAAGACCTTGAAATTTTCTAATTTTAAAAATCGAAATACCAGGATAGTCCGTCTTTGTGACGTATTCTTGAGACCTCTTGCCTTCTCCTTTGTACGACGATGCTGATAGGCGAATCTTGTATTCCGAATCAGGAGCTTAAATTTGAAATATGATGATTTTAGGGGTCCTTTATCCTTACCTAAATTGATCAATCTATGCGAGTAACTAGTGAACTTGCTCTTTTCCACATTCAAAGACTCCATCTTCCACTTGGGGTCGCCCTCTTTCTAAATTTTAAGTCCTTAATAGGTTTAGTTTGGCATAAGGGCATAAAGTGCGTTGAATAAATCTCAAATTTGAACTCTTGATTTAAGAGATTTTTTTTGTAACTTATAAATCAAATTTCATGCCTTGTAATAGATTGTGTATTTGGAAATTGCGGTATTGGTATGGCTAGGCACACTCCAGTCTATAGTGATCTCAGGACGTTCAACGGAAGGCTTGATAGTGACGTTCTGTGGGACCCAATTCGGAACTGAAACGTTCCCAGATTTTGAGAAGAGAAAGCTATTCCCGTACCAGAAGCCTCGGTTTCAAAAGGTACTTTGGCCGCTGGGCTGATGCCGAAGCCGTTATCCGCTTCGATGGAAATGACGTAAGAAGAATCGGAGTGAAGTCCGCAGATGTTTAGGAACGAGGAAAGTGGGGAGGTGAAGCTGAAATTTATGTTTCAAGAAAATTTCTATTTCACAAAAGAAGTTAAAGTAATACAATGTTTGCGCAAAACTGGTATTGAATCGAATTCTAAAATTCGTAGGTTTCAAGATACTTGATCAATTGATAGAAATTTCGATGGTTAGTGTAGCTGTCAGATTACTATTAAAAAATATTTTGAAATCTCACAACTGCTTCCTCGGCTCTGTATCGTTCAACCGCTGAGTGTAGATCACGTATCCATTCAGCTCGCCGTGCATGTCTTGCGGCGGTCGAACGTGCACCGTGACGCATCCTCCGACAGAAGCATTCGTGATCGACTCGATTATCGGAGGGGTTTTCGGCGCTGCAAATATTCCCTTTTTTCATCTCACCCGAAAAATGATCCCTACCTTCTCCCAACGTCCTGAAAGTCGTTTCAGGACCAAACTCGCTGTTTCCCGCAGCGTTTTCGGCCCTGACGGCGAACCCATAGAGCGTGAAGGGCGAGAGATTGTCCACGATCACTGACGTCGAGTTGCTCGGTGCAGCTATGACATAGCGAGCATCATCAGGCATGGATCTGAAAAAAAAACTATTAAATCAGCCGATTTAATCGAGTTCTACCTGACGGCTACGGCGAATCTCTTGATTGGCCTGTGCGCTCTAGCAGTTTGATGCGTCCAGGTCAAGGTGACAGAGTGATTCGTGTACTCTTTGATGGTAGGAGAGGAAGGAGGAACTGGTTTAACTGTAAATTATGCTTTAATTAAAACCCATATAATATCATCAAATTGATGTATTGTCGATGAACGATAACCTGAAATAAAATAAAAGGGATGCGTTTCTTTCTCCCCCCACTTTTGTGAGTCACGGATCTTCCTCGATTTGACGACTTTTTTTTTGTTATTTTCTTTTTCGCAAATTTTATGCTAACTATTGATAACTATTAAAATAATTTCCATCAATAGCGTTAGATAACAAAATTGGAAAGCATTCATCATGAGAATGCCGCTAATTTCGATGGAGGAACAGAGAAAATAGGGAAAATCGCCAAATGGACAACTGTTGTCTATGAGCGCATTTCGAGGCTCAAAAGAGGGAGAGAAAGAAACGCGTCCTTTCTACTTTATTTCAAGTTATCGTTCATCGACAATAAATTCATTTTGAATACGCTTCTAAAATCTTGCTGCCTATTTACCTAATTCTTCTTTGTCCACCCCTTCTATTCATGAAATGTTGCAGTCGCTTGAAATAAGCTTGTGACATTTCCGAGATACGCATCTGTGCTTCATAAGCCTGACTCGGCGCATCAAAGGAATTAATCCATGCTTGACATGGATTTACTGGAGTTCAGCGAATATGTTTCGAATTTTATTGGGCATCCCCCCATCTCTTCTGAGCAATGCTTCTTCATCATTCCAAGACTTATAAAATCCATCCAACTCAAAAGGCATACGTTTCAGGACCTATTGTACTTGATTCATGAGATTCCCTATACTCACGATGCGTTGCTTCTCTACATTGATTAAAAGATATCGCAAAATGTTCTTCAAGATCCCCGAAGTCTTTCTGTGTCCATTAGTGACCCCCAGAATTTGGATTGTTGTGGTCATTGCCCAATTACGACACTGCGGCTGCCTGCCCTGTGTGTTTGCATCATTCCAACGGACCTCTCGTCCTCCAGCTGATGTAATCCGACCTCTGCACAAGTCTTGTCCCTCGTTCATTTTCATCCAGCTGCCTTTCTCTCTCCCAGGAGGGGGGAGCCCTTGAACCTAACTTTATTGACACCGGCCATTATCCGGAAAATGTCCACTATCGCAGAAAATTAAACGAGTAAATTGACTTTTCCGACTTTTTAGAAAGTTTTTGCGAGAAGGCAAAAAATAGACGACTTGCACGTTCAAGAATCGGAGTTCAAGTTAGGAGGCTTTTTTTTATTAATAGCTATAAAGTCCTGCTTCTTTTTCCAAGAGACGAAAATTACTTATAAAACAATTAAAGTTTACCTAAAACTGTTAAGTCGATGTACGCCGTGCTCATTGTCAGAGAAAACAAGGGATCCGTTTCCAGTCTGCATCGATACGTCCCAGAATCCTCCGGTTTGACGGCTTCAATTCGTAAAGCGTAGAACGGTCGAATCAACTCGTACCTCCCATGTGCTACCCACCATTGACGGGCTGCGTCGGTTATGATATCCTGAAAATGTAGGAATGTTTATTCTGAGCTTATACCATTAGCTTGATATTTTATAATCACAACCTATAACCGCAAACATGTCTTTTGAATTGCAATTTGATTTATGATTTATTGAAGCATACGATTCATCTAGTCTAGTTTCTTCGAAAATATGTTACCCTAATATCAATTTTCATCTTATGTTTCATTACATTGTATAATTTTGATATATGATGTAATAATTCATGTAAACAATTTGTTCCACACATGTAGGACAAATCCCAAAAAATGACGGTAAATTTTCAGTCAAAGGTCCCATTATTGGGTTATTCGCTCATTTGTTCACGTTTGCCCCTGTATTTGTGCATCTTTGCTCTAAATAGCCAAAAGACATTGTTGACATTGCCTTTGCTACAATCATCAATCGGTCGGCACAAAACAAGAATATACAAATAGATGGGAAAATCTCCCTATTTAGGGAAGGAGATTTGAGAATGTTCTCTTGATGAAGGCCTTCATGCAAAAGGTTCCGGAAACGTTCGGCCTCCTTTTCCTTCCTTCCAGTTCCCTCCCTTATTTCCGGGTTTGGAATTAGCATATCTTTTCCTTACAATCGAACATTTGCCTTTGAATTACCTAATTTATGTTAATTTCTCATTTTTGAACAGTATTGGAGAGGTGAAAGACTCAATTTCAACTGCAAATTGCAGCTAAGTTAGGTAGAAGTTGAAGTTAGCAAAACCCTACTTAAAAATCATGTAACATTTCATAGTTTGATCTACTTTTGCAGAATTTCATGATTCTTCAAAAATAAAATTCCATCTGACAAATGAAAAGCTGGGATTTAAAAATGAAGAGTCTTCAAAGTGGATTAATTGTTCGAGTGGTCATTCGATAGCCGTGGGTGTGTTTGGGCCCATCTTTTTGGTCCCAGATATTTCCTTTCGCAAAAAGAGCAAACATATAACATCTGTCAGTTATCTAATTCTGTTATGGAAGTGTGAAATAGATGATATATTATAGAATCCAAAGAGAGTCCAGAGAAAAATTAAAGCTCGAAGAAGAGAGAGAGTTAGATTTTATTAGAGAGAAAAAGAAGCGATGGTGAGAGATGGAAGCGACAAATTAGATGTCACGAATATCAATCAAATGACGACGTATGTCTCGCTTCAGGCCTTTAAAGGCAAAATTCATGAAATAATGCAAATCTAGAGAAGTTCGTTAAATTAAGAGCAAGTCAGGAAAGATTTACATGTCTGGTTTTATAATTAAATGCGCTTATTATGACGTATTTCTCATTTTTAAAATTCACTACGACAAATTTTAGATATGAGTTGAAGAAAAATGGTTAATTTTTCATAGTTAAGGCGTTATCAAAATTTTAGCCCATATATCAGATTTCATCATAGCATTTTTTAGAGTTGAATGAAAGCATAAAATAAGTACACTTAATTGTAGAATGGTATGCAAATCCTTTCTGATCTACCTTTTATTCCAAGAGTTTTCTTGGTAGTGATCGAAGACTTTTGTCCGCTACTGTATGTTTCAAGATTTCGCATGATTCACTTCAATAATAGATTTGATATAAAACTTATATACACCTCCCAAAATCCCGAAACATTTTGCAATATTTCTCCTCTTTCATCTTCGAACCAGCCTATTATCCTTGGTTGGCCCTCTTATTCCCCTTTCATAATATTTTCTTTTTCGCTGACCCTTTTCCTAAACATTTCTCCTTGTCTATCCCCGCATTGCATGAGTAATTGTTATGCTCTGTCCATCTCGGCAAAGAACGAACGAAGAAGAAGAAAAATAAAGAGATGAGTCTGGGCATTTAGAGGAAATCCACGCAGCCCAATAATGAAGTGGTAAATATGGGGTTCGGTGACAGAAAGGAGCCAAGTAAATTCTCATAGATCTATAGATGGTATCTAAAAATATTTCAGTCATGAAATAATTTTCTTTCAGAACAAAAAGGAAGTATTCATTATGGTTGGAAAAGTGGTTGATCCAAAAATGTCCCACCCCATTAGATATATTGTTTATAACATGCGCACAGTAATATCTCATGTATAATCCAATTAATTAGATAACCACGCTGGTCACTTTCCCATTCATGCGGTTCAGTTTCTTCTTGTCATTCTGACTTCTCGTCTTTTTCTGCGTTCATTTTTCTGCTCGACTTGCCTAATTAACAATTAACCATATGTCCGCTGTGCACCCATATAATGCGCTCATTCGCATACATGCGGGAAACGATACTGATTTATGGCATCTTAGGATAGACAGTATAATAAAGTGGGTTACATCATTGGAAAATTATGAAAAAATGTATAGCTTGAAGTCTCTGGGACTTCAGTTTATCTTCCCAGAAATTAATTTTTTTTAAGTTCAAATCAAGACAAAATTCTTTACGCTTGAGGCTTCTTTGAAGTTTTTTTCTGGAATAACCTCTGAAAGTTGGGGTTCTTAGGAAATTGATTTCATGAGAATCCCTAGAAAACGAGTTCACCTGACGTCCAGTTCAAAATAACTTCAAGAAATGCAAGATCTACCTATATTAATTTCAAGTTAACTCCTCTATTCTCCCAATATTAGAAGACTCTCCATCTTCAATTGTTAGACTCACTTTCTCCCCTTGCCTTATTTGGTAATTCCCTTCCACTCTTTGTCCATCAGTTAGCCATTCCCCCTCTACTCAAGTGGGGGAACGTGTGCCACCGACAGCGCAGATGAAGGGTTTGAGAAATAGCGTAGAATTTGGCTAGATGAAAGAGAAAGTGCGCAGAAATTCGGATTTGGATAGATTAATTGAGTTCGAAGATATTACGCTGTCATAAAAAGGATACAAATTTATGGGGTTCATCAAACAGACAATATCGCCAAATTCTGCCATGATATTCTCGATTTTCGTGAAATCGACAAATTTCAACCAATGCATAGATCCACAAATTCCCACAACATTCTATAGGATCCAAATATTTTTGTCGTTTCACTCCATCAATGCTCCCTTTTCATTACTTCATTTTTGCACCATCATATTATGTGGAGCTATTATAATATCTCCTCCTCTCCGTCTCTCTCTCTCTATGTTCATTCGAGCATTGAAGCGTGCCGCCACTTATTCTCATAAGCCAGAGCACGCTCTCTCAAAGCATGACCAAATATGGAACGAAATACGAAGCATAGACGAAGTTCAATTAGAAAACATGATTAACGCATATTATTAGAGTTAAACTTAAAATTTATTAGGCTCTAAGCGCTTGTTATTTTTAATTCTTCCATTTTTTCCGCGACTTTCAATTTAAACATATGAAGCCTTCGATTTCTCTCGCTTATAAACTAAAGAACTCATTCCCAGAGCACGACCAAATATGGAATGCGAAATAACTGAAAACGCTCCGAACGCGAATTTAATATGGCTTAACATCGAATGCGCTCCAGCGACATTTCAAGCATGACATAGCAAATTTAAAGCTCGCAGGAAATAGTTCCGCAAGAAGCTCAAAATTGACCGATTTCAGATTTGGGAGGTCAAACCAAAGTTCGATTGGTAAAAGTGGATATGCTTCACAAATTCCTCTGTATTGAACATCAAAAGTGTATCTCAATTTTATCACTTTACTGGTAACTGGTGAAATTTGACAAAAATCTAAACTATATTTTTCAAATGATATTCTCATTTTTGTCCAAAAACCGTCAAAACTTTCTCGTTCTCACAGAATCAACAGATTCGCAGACACATTTCAACTATACGAGATTGTTCTATCTTTTATTTTCTCGTTGGCATTTGGTATGCAAATTCGCGTGCAATTTTGCCGCTCAGCCATTCCTTCGGATTCTTGCCTTTCTCTTCTTACAATTGCGGCTAATTTGACTAAACGACTCGAGGAATAATGTTATTCTTTAAAACTCGAAATACTTAAGGATAGTCTAATGATACAATATAGGGGGTTAATTGTTTTAGAATCCCTCCATTGGATATTTTTGCTATAACAAGATATTTATGTAAAGGTAATATAGCTTTGTATTTTTAATCTAGTGAAACGAATGCATTTACATATAGAAGATGTAGTTTTCTGAACATAATTACCAGATTCACTTTCTCCAATTTTTTATCTTGTTTTATGTTTCTTCTTACAAGTCAAGAAATCCTAGAGTCAATGCACGCGCATTTAAGTTGAGGCTCATAAATTTGCAAGTAAGGGAAATCGAATGAGAGTAGAAGAGAAATTGGGGAAAGGAGGTGCGAACGACTTTCCCCAATTTAGCCGAATCCAGAAACCCAGACAAAGCCTATAACCATAAATGGAATTGGTAAAACTCGAGTTAGGCTTATTACTCTAATGCATAACCGTGACAAATCAAATAAAGCTGTAACTAAAGTTAGGCTAAAGACGAAGAAAGTTACTAAAGAGGGTGTCTGACTAGGTTTAGGTTATTCTTCAAGTCCTAGGCTTCAAAATGATGTATAATATGAAGTATACCTTGATTTTTAGCACGTCAAAATCTGGGTTTTCAAATTTTCGATCGGATTTTTTTTGCGTAGGACTAAACAAATCGTATAATTGCCGCTGCCTCCGTCGGAAGTGGTTCCAATTTGAAAATCGGCCGGCCAAAATCGCCTTTCAGCGGGCCTTTCAAAGCGCAAAAACCTTGCTGCGAACTTGCAAAAAATGCTAGATAAATTGCTTTCTCACCTAAGAAAAATGGCAAATTTTAGCAATTATCCATACCAATGCCTTTGAAAATAACTAACAAATGATGAAGATGTGCAATATTTAAAAACTTGTTAATTCAGCAATTATTTCCAAATAATATAAACAAAAATAATGAACGAACCAAAATTGCGCAATATTCATATTTGTGCATCTTATTCTAATAAAAGGTGCGAAGAGCTTGAGCACAATAAGAATATTAATGAACGTTGAGAGGTCAGCATAAAGCGCAACCGCCCTCAAAATAAAGCCCACTTGAACTTGCCAAAGGTAATTCCGTATTTGTTATACAGATCTAGAGAGAATTTTCGTTGGACGAAAAAGACCTATAGATGATTGGTCGTAATATCGAAATCAGTTACTATACCGGCTTACAAGATTGAAATTTTTGACCTATGGAAGGTTAGAAATTGAAATTTATTCAGAAAATACAATGAGAGTAGGTTGCAAACAATTTCTCACGATCCTCCTCCTTAGGTCTGAATAAAGGCCAAAAATCTTGATCTTTTTTCCATGACATTGAAAAATTACTCACCCAAACGGGAACTACTCGGAGGGTAAAAAAGGAACAGCGTTTAAGCTCGGCTGACTTAGTTGACTTAGAATATGAATTACTCGTGAAGAACTACCCCATGAGTTTTTGGAGCTATGTTTAGGTTATTTATGGTCAATAGAGAATCAAGATTGTGAAATGATACGTTACAAGAAACCATAAATAAACACATATTTGATCAAAACCAATAATGTAGTTGCTCAAAATGCTAGCAAAACTTGTAATCTCATAATTGAAACAATTACCTACCTGTTGATAACTAGCTATCAAAGAATCGTCGTGAAACCAATCCAATCTCCTAACGAGTTGTGGTGACTCGAAATCCGGAGCCATGTGGGTTTGGATGAAGGTTTCGGCTGAACATGATCAATTCTCCAAATTTGAACTTCACAAAAATACCTGGAGGACATGTCAAAACTGTTGAGGTTTGATTCTGGCCTGAAATAAAATGTGTTTAAAAAAGCAAGATTAAAAAAATACCTGGTGAAACAATCAACGACGCAGGTTGACTTATGGCGTGGATAGTCGAAAGAGTGAAAATCCATATCAACCAAAAAATCTGGATATGCTTCCGAGAACTCATCTTCCAGTGATAAAGGCATTAAGAAAAGTCGTCCATTTCAAATTGAACTCTGAAAATATTGCATCATCAAGGGGGGGGGGGGGCTCTATAAAAGGACTAAACTGCTAGAACATTTTCTCTTGCAGCAGTATCTCGAAAATGGGCGTGGCCAACGGGAGAAAGGGAGGGGAGGAAAAATGGGCGGGGCCTCGAAAGATCAGGGAATTTGCATAGCTCACAATGATTACACTAAATAAGGCATGCTCTGATATGGGAATGAGTTAGATAGTACGCGATTGTGAGAGAGTACTGTCTAAAGATAGGACAAATCAAACAAATAAGGAAGGGCCAGCACCTGGGAAAGGCAGAACTGGACAAACAGCTATGAATAAGTTGTGTAAGGAGATGATTGAGAGGATAATACTCTACGTTTCTAACAGATTATATGTTATTTGATAGGGATGTGGCAGAGTATGGAATGAGTTAACTGTAACATAATAAAATAGCATAAGGTCAGAAAGGTCAGTAATATCAATCCTTAATTAAAATGGTATAAGTTTAGAGAGCGCAAATGGAGTCAAATTTGTGAAGCAAACTTTTCTTAAGAATTTTTCGTCTTGATGACCTTGCATGGTATTTCATGGGTTTCTTGAAAAATGGTGTTAAGTAACCACAGGTAAAATTTCTCAAAGTATAGTTGTGCTTCTTTGACCCCAACTCAAAACCTATTTCAAACCGGTCAAATCGGGACCTGAAAGCTGAAGATTGCAATATCAAACCATATAAGAAAGATGTAAACATTAAATAATCCCTAAATTAAAGGCCTTTCCAAATCCTAATCTCAGGAATATCGGAAAGGGAAGAATTCATGCGCATAATTGACAGCCGCGTTTTACACAGGAAGAGATTTTCATAATTCATTCGATCGAGCAATTAATTATGAACGATTAATTTATTATGAAAACAGTTAATTCACGGGTTTGGAGAATAAATGTTTCGATATAAATCATAGTTTAGATATATTCATCACATTCAATTATTGTTACCTGTTGTAGGAAAATTAATAAATTTAAAAGAACAAATTGAGAATGAGCATGACTTATAGCATAAATTAAAATAACCTACTTATCTCTACAATTTAATCAAACTGCCTATCCCCCTATCCTACGATTCATCCATGTGGCAGTTTCTCATCGGCGGCGTCGCAATTGACAAATTGCCATCTCTCTGGGCCCGGACTCGGTCCAGTCAAGTCAAAGGCACAACAACGGGCGCAGACTCGTAGTGGCAGAACTGCTCACGGGCAGATGGCCGTCCGCGCGACACGTGAATTAATTGCCCAACACAATACTGCTTGAGAAAAGCGCATTGAATTGGATCAACCGGGAATAAAGAAACATTCGAGTTCAAATAGAGGAACCGAAATTGGATGAATTTAAATTCGAATGGAAATTTATCCATTTTAGAGAAAGTGAAACCGTGTCATTCAGATCCAGAATTATTGCATGGTTGAGATGATTCTAATAATTCAGGTTCAAATATAAATTTAGATTCATTGTAGATTGAATATGTATCAATGAAACTCATATCTTTCATTGTACAAACTCCAATATTCATTTTTATTTCTTCTCCTAGATAAAATAGTCTCATTTCCTGTCAGAAACTTCCTAACCCATAAAAACCATTCTTGTCGTTCTGTCAGGTGGTCGTTGGATCATAATGGGTTCTAATTTTCTCCACCATCTTCATTTCTTTCTCGTATCTTCTGATCCAGCCATTTTTTGCCTCCTCGTTCTCCAAATGGCAGGGCGCTGCGTCCTCCCCTCGCCTCGCCTCGCGCCTGTCAATCTCCCTCCACTCCCATTCCTCGCGTCCGTAGCCGAAGGCTAATTCGCTTAGCCTGTTTCTCCGCGCGCGTTCAGCGCGGCATCATCGGCATTTTCTCGGATTTCGACCGAGATTTTCTCGCATCCAAGTGACGGTTTTGCCAACGGCTCTCGCGCGAATTACGCCATTTTTCAATATCGATCGGATTTTTCTGGAAGAAGAATGCCGTCAAGGAACCGATTCCTAGTGCTACTAGTGTCGTTTTGTTGCTATGTTTCAAGGTAATTCATATTTATTGTAGATTTTCATTTCAATTATTGGATGCATTCGTTGTGTACTTTTGTGTGAAAAGAGAAAACAAATTCGAGAAGGAAGATTGAAGTATGGGAGATTTGTTAGTGGTGGAGCGGTTAGTGGTTTCCTTTCCTATTTTTTCGGTTATTGGTAATCTTGGAAGGCAAGAATTACAAGTTGAAATACCTAAAAACTTATTGGTCTATCAATCAATCGGGAAAATCTCCGATTGGCCATGCTTTTCCCACTGGATCAAGCAAGGACTCAAGAATGGGAGAAAGATGAGGGATAGCTTGAACGAGAAAAGAAGCATGTAAAAGTTAAACCGCGAAATAGTGCGACAAAATAAAAGTGCTTGTTAGCACGACTTATAAAACATTACAAATTCCTTTATTTTTTGCACTACTATTCACATTGTTAAAATAATGTATCTTTCAATGTTTCTTTCAGTCTACTCCTGATTTTCATGTCTTTATGTTCTGAACAGTGGGTGGACGCAGACGTGGTTGATGAAAGGAGGCTAACTACGGCAGGAAGCGTTCACACCGGACTATTCACGGGTTAATTCGACCTTAATCGACTTATCTGATTAGGAAAATCATTGATACTTTTGATTTCTCGACGATTAAAAACTTTGATTTTCATATTGACCCATGACCCTTCAGGTATGCGCGAACTACACTTCGACACCGGGGTGAGGCGGACGAAATTTCAAGGTTAATGGGAATTTCTTCGAGTATTTTTTCAAGATATCCATATTCTTCAAGTGTTTGCGAAATTTTACATCCTCAGTAATCACTGCAGAATTAATATATTTTGAATTGGTTCTGATTTTAAAATTTCGCAACTCATTCAATACCTTCAAATTTAGCATTAACATATTAACTTCAACTTTCAGTTTATTTGACTTCATAAATTTTAAAACATACCCAAATTTCAGTGATTAACGAACTACAAACCGGCGTTTCATTCTATTCGCGCAATTTATGGATATTCTCTCTATTCTTCATCGCGTTGTCAGTCGTTTGGTCGTCAGGTAAAACCTACCTAATTTGTCTTTTTTCTCTCGATTCCTTACTATTTCTCTAAAACTCTAATAAGTGCGCTTACTTGATTCACAAGATAGTGTTTTATGAGTGCCTGTGTCATAACAATTATTTCACTATATATTCAGTTGGCGCCACTACAGCCATTATTGCCTGTTTCTTGACCAAAGAGACTTCCGTTGCCGGTCTTTTGGGCTTCTATGTTTGGACGCTATTGGCTTGTAAGTATTTTTCCATTTAGCAATTTAATTCGGATTTATGGATAGTTTTTGAAGTTTTGGCTCAAAATTAGCATAATATCGAGTTTCAAAGTTGAAATTTTTGAAAAAGAATGTTTCCATCAAATTACAGGGTTGTTGGGACTCGAACTCGCTAGCGAGTCTGAGTCCTAATTTTTGAGACTTTCAACAGCCCTATTAAATTCTCCTGATTTTTCTATATTTATAGTGAAGAGCATGAGTTGTAGTTGTAGAGATTTGCGAAATCGTGTATAACTATAATATATCGAGGAGATAATGGAATACTATTCTTATTTATTAAGATTTATTAATATTTTAGGCCTATCGTTAGCCACTGGACTTGGCTTATTCTATATTCAATATGTCGTATCGCTAAAATCTAGTTTACTACTAAACGACGAAGCTTTCTTCGGGTTCACTACGCATGGACAAGCCAGGTAATACTATAATTTTTGTTTAAAACAATTTGAAATTTAGTCTTGGCTCGGCATTTTACATGATTTCAATGGTGTTTTTCTTCCTCGGCATACCTCCCTTGTTGATTTTGGCGAAGACTGGCCATGATAAGACTACGCCAGAAAAGATATTGAAGACTCCAAATTCATTCGATCCATTAGCGTTGTTATATTAGTTTATGTTTGTTGTTATTTAATAAATATCTAGTCAGATAGTTTAATCTTGATAGCTATATCATGAAACATCAAAAATTGGAGAATTAAAGGAACTTTTCTAGAAAACGATAAGATTCGGTGTGCTGAGCAATTTTACGCTCCCATATTGCAGTTCCTGCATGTCTGTTCGCTGCATTATTTTCTATCGATGAAAGTGTTTTCTTTTCGAATTTCTCATAACATTCGACATATTTTTGATTTTGCTCCCTATATAAAGTACTAAAGTTATCTTAATTTCACTTCATTTGTAAACCTCTAACCAGGTAGCTGTTATTTTCTCTTTAGAAAAACGGTCTTATGGATTTTTTGGTACACAGGCGGTGACTCGAAGACAAAACGCGAAAAGGCTCAATTAGAAGCTGAAGCCAAAGACCGGGCCGATGCTCGAGCGACTGAACTGGAAAAGACTCGTACGGAATGCAGAGTCAAAACGGATGTGGCAAATAAGAAACTTGAGCAGGAAAAGGTCAGAGCAGACGCTGAAATCAGACTGCAAGATGGCAAACACTCTCACGAGAAGTATCTGACTAGGGAAGCATCTGACCTCGCCTCGGCGATATGAAAAACGGATACCACCATCGTGTTCTTCATGAAATTCTGATTCGAAATATGCAAAAATTAGCTGCCATCGAAGACGGGTTTGCGTGCTAGGACCCGTCGAAAAATTAAAACGAACGTCATTGCTCACCTAAGCCAGTCTTGAGGGAAAGAAGACATGAGTAGGGCGGCGCAGTGGTAGTGAGATAAGGATGAGAATGAAGGGGTGCTATGCCCTATGTTATCGTACTTTTACTTTTTCAAGGATTGATACCCGAATACTTTTGCAAAAATTATTCCGTCATATTTTTTGCATAAATTAGCATGATATAATTGTGTAATGCCTCGACTTATTATAATTATACGTCGTTATTAAATTATCACCACTTTTTTGTA